>JAJSRW010002389.1:0-13314 GCA_022414725.1 Microglena sp. YARC | reverse complement strand
TAAACCACTCTCATATATCCCGAAAAATTCGCCTTTAACAATACAAAAACAATGAAATCATTTCCTTGTCCAGAAATCAGATAAACTTTCCAAATATTCATATCTCTCGATCCGTAGCTCCGATCGACTCCTTCCACTTCCAGTATTTCTATAAATTGAGATCTATTTAATGGCGACTACTTAATTAGTCTAAATAGGATCCTTCTTTTGGTCTTTTAGGTTTTCGATTGTTGCGTATAGTTCGGTTGCCGGAATTTCGCGATCGTTTTATCTCGAAGATCGTGAAGCTCCGTGAAGCCTTGAGCAAGGCAAGTCACCCTATTGACGCATAATTGCTCCTATAATTGGATCCATTATTAATTTTTTGCAAATCGCATTATTTAGCAACTAACCATTATTATAACATGCTTTTGGCCTAGTGTTGCTTGCCCAAACTGACGGAACCTAACCCAATAGTCCACCTAATTCCTGTAGGCCCTTAACTACCCTGATTCCTTTGTCGCTCCACCTTGTGGTACTTCAGGTATCTATGCTCTCTAGAGCGCTATAAGGAACTATTCCACATACACCTGTTTGTCGAAGTTTGGAAATGGTTTGAAGAAGCCTTGAAAACAAAAAACATGTGTGCGGTTGTGTTTGGAAAATAGAAAATGAATTGTGAAAACTCGCGATGCGGGTGTTGGTGCCTGCGGTGCGCCGTCCCGTATTCGCATATAAGGACCGATTCCTGTGGGAAATCATCAAGCATAACAAGTGCAACCACAATGTGTATGGGACACCCTGGCGAAGTAATAGCTGATTTTTGGAAATCTGTATACCAATAGAGGTGGAAACCGGATGTGGGGTAGAGGCAACCTGGAGCTCGAAACAGAGAAACACCGAGAGTTCGCTAAAAGGAAAGTTGGGGTTGGCCCCGATGTGGTCAGGAGACCCTCTATGTGCATAGGTAACCCAGGTTAGATTTTGAAATGCCTTGTCGTGAAATCTCGCCTTTTCCAGCGTGCGTCATGAACAACGGTTAGTGATGAGAGCAAGGTTCGCGTTGTGGGGGTAAAGGTTTACCCCTGCAGAGGTTAACAAATTGTTCGAAACCAGGCCGTGCCCACGGTCATGCGGATGTGAGGTGTTTCCGTTGGCGTTTTTAGATTGTTTGCCTGTTGTGCCTTCGTTATGTTACCGATATGTTACGTCTGTTTGCTTTGTGAAAGTTTGTGTGGAATGGGAATCGTCACCAGAATTAAGCCTATGTGGTAGATGGATGACCTGAGTGGTTCAGAAACGAATCTGGTGTGATTCGGGATGTCTGCGGGCATCATAGACTAGGCTTCCCGAGTGGAAGCAGATTGTTGTGCTGCTGGGCAGCTGGACTCTAGGAGTCGAGAAAATGAAAAAGGCTCTGGGAGCCGATTAATCAAGTGAAGGGCTCTGGGAGCCGAGAAGTAATGATCTGACCCGGGTGGTCAGTACATTACCATTTGAGTTGTTGAAAAGCATCTCTTAAAGTTGAATCGAGACGCAAGTCTCATTTCGACCCAAAACCTGAAAAGAAATAATCACTTAGTGATTCCAAAATGATTTCAAACAAATATTTGCAAAACAACCTCGCCTCTCTTCCAAGCTTGCATTAAACACCTAAATTCCCGTGACTTGCTGAGTACGAAAGTACTCACCCTTGCTCTATATAAATATATATAGTTTCTCTGCCTTGAAGTGAAGATGAAGTGAAGTGAAGATTAGGGTTTCGTCCTGGTTCCCAGCCATCGCCTGTGGTGTTGTGTGTTAGACCGTTGGTTCCGCTGCTGCTGCTGTTGTTGGTGTTTTCTCGTCCGCGTCGTCGGTTGCATTCTCAGGCTGTTCTGAGTGCAACCTAAGTTAAGGTAAATAAGTCCTTTATTTATTTTAAGGATTGCAATGACTCATATTTGTCTCCGTGGTACCAGCGCTATGTCCTAGGACTGGTACTGAGATCGCGTTTCGTAGGAAGCGGTTTGCGCCGTTCTCCCTACGACACGCTCCTGTCAGGTGCCGTTGTACGGCGGTACCAGATTGGGGTTGAACACAGTTGCAAATAAACCAGTAGAACTAGGGAGTCGAAACCCATAAAAAGTGCTTAGGCAGGCATGCCTTATAAGTCGGCCACTAGATAAACTTGAAGCGAGCACGCCATCAGATCTGAAGCGAGCAGCCACCGGAAGAACCGAGGTCAGACAACAAATGGTGCTAGACCTGATGAGCGAATTGCACAATAAAGAATGATGTGGATCGTCGTTTCAAATTCTCGAGTGTAAAAGGACAGGCCGAGTGTTATCAATAATTAATTAGTGTAACCCTAAACCAAATGAAATGATCGAAATTGTTTCAGGCCATTTTAATTAATTAGTGTAACCCTTTGGACACCATTTGATTCGTGTGCAGAAAACGCCACCAACTTCTCAAACTCAGCGATAAAAAAAATTAACAAATCGCTCGTAAATTCTCGATCGATGCGTGCGTACGTGCATCTAATTCTGCACAGCTAGCTAGCTGCAGGCAGGCTGCAAGCCGCCACATAAGGCGCTGCAACGCAATCAAATCGATAGACACGATGCTCTCACTACCCCTACAAACATAGCACGACTCCCCATATGTGTGTAAGTAAGTGTAGATGCATACTACGTACTGTGTAGATCCATACTGTATATGTATAAGCTACCACATCGGTCTTAAAATGTATATGCAGCTATTTTCTAGCATCTTGATCTTAAAATAAAGCTATTTCTTCACTTACAATTTACTCTTAACCAATCAACATTATTCTCCATTTAATTTATTTATCTAATTTCTCTTCTCAAATAATTTTTTTTCTCCCAATCATATATAATATACTTTTTAATATCCGGCTTACCGATAAAATACCTATATTTTAGAATGGAGGCAGTAGCACATGCATGTTAAACCACACTTTTCAGCATCAGCCACACGTACATCGATCAAGCTTATACATGCGCCGAAGATCGTGTACGTACACACGTACGAAAATTAATGCCAGTTGAGTAGTATATGGTTGTGAACAATTTTGATTACCACCACTGCTTAGGTTTGAATTCCCCCTAATACCTAGCAAGCTAGTGTGGGAAGAACCCCTTGTGTTAGAGTAAACAAGCTAGCTGAGAGCTATTCTTGTTCATTTTTCCAACTAGGATTTTGGTCTAAATAACCTCTGCTTGGACAAGCTAGCAATAGTATCACCAAAAGGATCAAGATATATTATTTTGCTCTCCAACAGTTTGTAATTCAGATTACCGCATAATTACCAACAACGTTCACTACGAACATGTGGTTTGATTCCTATGACATGAAGTGCAAATTCCTTTAGCCACTTTGAGGACGGGCCGCCAACAATTAATTCTATTTTTTCCTTTAATTATATTCCTAGAATGATATACAAAGCTTGGCTTGTCATATATTTCCTACATGCATGCATATGGGGATCGAATTGAAAATGACGAGATGTGCCACCGCATATCGAGAGAATAATATTGGAGCCACTCGATATTAGTTGAGGACGGTGCTGCCAATTGCAAAGGACGCATCTCATCTCTTTTCTTACAATGAAATAAGATAAATGCACTGATATATATGCCAGTGTCTCTTATAAAGAAAGAATATCGTAATTTTCTTGACGGTCAAAAACTATTCAAGTAGCATCAAAACGTCAAGGTTCATTATTCTGTTTGTCTGACGTCAAGTCTATTAAAAGCCAAGGATATTCAGGTTTCCCTGGCCTGCCTAACCGTAAGGATGTTTTCTTAGCGGTCGGACAAGCCACCGCCAAGAAATTAGAAGATTGCAACTTTCGAAGCACAAGAAATGTAACCTTGTCGCGTCTGAAACCGACAAGAATATAATCTTTCCTTAGGCTTGCCAAGAAACCGCTAGGAAACACTTAGTTTCTTTGACAGTTAGAATCGCCAAAGGGAAATCAGTTGCTTGCAAAAATTACGGATTCTTGTTGTGTATGTAATTGATGCTGCTGATCGATCCATCACTTATCCCACAAAAATAGTGGAGGTAATAAGAAATGGTTCCTCGACACACAGTATATATTAATTAACATATATTGATGAAAAGCACAAATTAAATAATTCCTTGCAGGTGAAATGACAACAATAACTAACACGTCTTTAAGAAAAGGAAGAGGCGATAAAGTCTAAATTCAGTATTACAAAGAAACCTAGGGTGAGTGAGCACATATATAGGTTCGACATTAGTGGTTTCTAGATGAACAAGGCTACAATTTTCACGCCGTACACCATGCATGAAATATTTGCATCCTGGTGCTGGTGGTCCATGTGATGCCTTGCGATTAATAACCTCTATAATTCTAAATTCTCATAGTACAATCTCTCCCCTCTAAATTTTTTTCTTTATAAATAAAACAATGCCATTTGCAGAATTGTACATGCATATTTCTGTACGAACTAATCATCTACGAGTGCCAAAGAGTAGCTAGTGATAGAGATGAGATGCCCTTCTCTCTGCTGTGACATTGGTTGCACTAAATATATGGCTTGGTTGTCACATGGCAGGATGCTTCTCATTCCCTCTTTGGCCCATCTCCTTCCTATACATGCCCAGCATGATGCATGCATACGGTTGCAAGCACAACCAAGATCAGAGAATCCCAGCAGTAGTACATGCATGCATACTTGCGACGTCATATGATATGTGATATATATTATACTCCACTTGGTGCTAGCTAGGTTGAATTGAGATCGATCGATCGATCAGAGATGGGGACGATAAAAACTGATAGAGCTAAGCTAGGGCCTGGATGCAGAGAGAGATGCAGCCATGGCCTTCTGTTTTGTTTTGTTCTCAAGTGAGATACTACTGCTACTACTACGACGATATATATTGATTCAGATCGATGTGATGGCGCTGGAATTTTTTAAGGTGATCGGCACAGGCGTGAACGTGGGAGTTGGGCATGGAATTAATGGCGCCGGCCGTGGCGTAGCTGGACAAAATCCAAAATCATATGATCCATGATGTGAGGTTTGGTCCTGGCTATAGCTCTCCCTCCCTTTTGTAACGAACTTTGAAAGAGGCATCGGTTACTGGGAATACTAGAATATGGGATTGGGATCGATCGAGTGATGAATGCTGCTTGCATTCATTAACTAATTAATTGGCACCCGGCAGACAGGATGCTTTGCTAATTTTCCTTTTTAAGTTATTACTCCATTCATTTTCAAACAAGTTTGTTTTTAGCTTCAACCATTTGTAAAAAAAAAAAAAACATTTCTATCTCCTGCATACCCTCAATCTGTAAATTGATAAGCTTTATTTCTCTAATACCCTTACCAAGTCTCACCTACCGACCTAATTAACAATACTATATATTTTCATTTGATATGATCGATTTAGTCTCTTCGCTTCATCTTATTTTGAGCATCCCAGGAAAAGATGAAGTTATTTGAACCAGGAAAGTATAATTATTGGCTCATAATTAGTATTGAGATATGTAAACTTCTAAAGAGCTTTTACGCTCCTGTGGAGATATACGATGTTTCAACGCTGAAAAATGCGGTGACTCCTATCAAGTATCATAAAATTGCTCAAACTAATAAGAGAGATCCATTATATGCCAACTGACTTTGTCACACCTCTACGATTTACCACTGCTTTAGTCATGTTCTTATAATATGCTATCAACTGTTTGCTTAACTTCCGGGTACTGCGACGATTTACCATCACCGTCCGGTTAGCCTCCGTTTTAGCACTGCTTACAATTTTGTCCAAAATGACAAAATACCCTAGCCGACAAAAACTTGAAAAAATTAGATAAAATAGCCAAAATAATCATATTATTAAATATAAGATTGTAAACATCCAAAATTTGGCCAAAAATTTAAAATCTGATATTTTAGAATTTGTATCCAATTTTAAAGTTTTTGTCTCAGGGTATTTGCGTCATTTCGACAAATTTCGTTATAGTACTAACGGAAACTAACGGACGGCGATGTAAATCGTAGAAAATTTAACAAATCGATGGCATATTGTAGAACGTGACAAAAGTCTTATGCTGGCAAATCGTGTGGGGACGTTCTGTGACAAGTCCAGTGGCATATAATGGATTCTCTCAACTAATAACTCTAAGGAAGAGTATAGCTAATCAAAAAAGAAAGATGAGAGGCCAATGAAAAAATACAATTACCAATGCGGGCTTAATCATTTGAGTAACCATGAATCATTGCATCATTGCATTTCCTCCCCCCCCCAAAAAAAAAAAGGCGAAAACCAACCGCTTCATCTTATTTTGAGCATCCAGGGAAAAGATGAAGTTATTTTGAACGCAGGAAAGGTATAATTAGTTTGGCGTTCATAATTTAGTATGGTGGAGATAGTGGTAAACTTCTAAAGAGCTTTTACGCTCTGCCCTGGAGATAATACGATGTTTCAACGCTGAAAAATGCGGTGACTCCTATCAAGTTAATCAATAAAATTGCTCAAACTAATAAGGAGAGAAATCCATTTTGCCACTGACTTTGTCACATGGAAGCACCTCTAACGATTTACCACCTGGCTTTTGTCATGTTCTATAATATGCTATCAACTTTTGCTTAACTTCTACGATTTAGCCATACGTCGCGGGTTAGCCTCCGTTAGCACTGTACAATTTTTTGTCCAAATGACCAAAATACCCTGATGCGGCGCGTATGTCTCGAAGATGCAGCGTGAGCCCCGTGGAAGGTGGTCTAGACAAAAACTTGAAAAAATTAGATAAAATTAGCAAAATATCATATTATAATATAAGTTGTAAACATCCAAAAATTTGCCAAAAATTTTAAAAATCTGATATTTTAGAATTTGTTATCCGAATTTTGAAAGTTTTTGTCTCAGGGGTATTTTGGTCAATTTTCGACAAATTTGTATAGTACTAACGGAAAACTAACCGAAAACCGGCGATGGTAAATCGTAGGAAGTTAAACAAAAGTCGATGCATATTGTAGAACGTGACAAAGTCAGTGGCAAATACGTGGACGTGTGAAAAGTCAAGTGGCATATAATGGATTCTCTCAATATGAACCTAGAAGAAAGTATAGCTAATCAAAAAGAAAGATGAGCAGCAATGAAAAATACAATTAACCGTAATGGCCTAATCATTTGAGTAACCATGAATCATGCATCATGCATTTTTCCTCCCCCCCCCAAAAAAAAGGCGAACCACCCGCTGTTTTTCCACTGTTACTCTCATATTTTGTTATTGCAAATGCACAATTGTTGGTTCGCCTTCTAAAGAAAAAAACTTCTAGAGATGAACTTGACAAATACTTTTTCAAAATCATCTCTACATTATTTTTTTATGGAGGGTGTAATTTCATACGGAAAAAGAAATCTTATCAATATTGGAAAAAAAAAAAGGTGAACCAACAATTGTCATTTGCAATAACGTATGGAAAAATTGATAAATATAGTATGACAAATGTTTTTTCTTGGCAAAACCCTGATAATTCACAGCACAATTATACTCCTGCGAAAACAAATTAAAGGGCGTGAATAGAAAATTGGTATATACGGAAAAATTGGTGTAAGGTGTGTGATCAACAATTAGTAAGGCCAAAAACAAGTATTTTGGAATCTCATCAACAAAAACAATGAATCTCCATATCAGGACAAGCCATACCTTTGCCATAGTCTGAAGGGACCAAGACCGATTACTTTATTCCAACGTTCACGAAGATCGATCTAAAGTATTACTAAAGCTTGTCAATAAGTTATATGACTATGCTTAATTTCAGGAACCTCTAAACAAAGACAACGGCATGCATGAGCTTGCAGCTAGCTAGCATTCTGTCCCGGCTGGAACAAGTGAAAGGTAGGTGTTATCTTTGTCTTTATTTTAAGTACAAACTAAACTCTGTGTTTATCATGTATGTGTATATATGTCTTTCAACTCCCAGCTCCCTTGTATGTTAGTAGTAGCTAATCCAGAACAGGAGGAATATAATTAATAGGAAGTAATTCTATATATCTTAGGAGTACTATAGAGTGAAAACTCACTAAATTCTAAAACTCAACATGCAAAGATGCTACATTATCATCCACTAACAATTAATACATCTTAAACATAACGTAAGCATGCTATATTTTCTATAATCTAAAATGTATTAAAATTCTGTAGTTTTAAAATGCAAGCATATTAAATCATCATCTCACATAATTCACATAATATTTTAATATATATCTCCAGCATTTTGTATGATATCCTTATATAGTTCATCTTCACTTAGTTAATGCTATTCCTCTCTTCTCTCATTAAGTATATCACATCACATCACATCTATGGTCAAAATTATTTTCCTCATTTTTATTCTCTCAGTAAGCCATATCAATTGTTTTTAGTCCTTAGATTACTAATCTATGATTCAAATTATCTCCCTCCTTTTTCTCTCTCATAAGCCGCATCACCTTACTTTATATTTGGATCATCATTCTATATACTATTTAAATTATCATAAAAAATATCAACTTACGTAAGCTTATGCCATGTAGCTATCTATTATATACTCCCCCGTCCCTAAATATTTGATGCTGTTGATTTTTTAAAACATATTTGACCGTTCGTCTTATTAAAAACTTTTTGTGAATATTATTAAAAAAACTTGAGTAGTAGTAGTAGTATATTTAATAATGAATCAAATGATAAAAAAAGAATTAATAATTACTTACTTTTTTTGAATAAGACAAACGGTCAAACATGTTTTAAAAAATCAACGGCGTCAAATATTTTGGGACGGAGGGAGTATTATTTATACTTATTATCACTATATATTATACTAAACTCTCACATCAACGCGCGAGGTTTCACCTAGTTAAGTAGACAAAGCTTACAAACTTGCATTTTGTTGAGCGTAGGACCACACTAATTAACATTTCAGTAAAAATAAAGCCAAAATTAATTAACCAGGAGAAGTGAAATTAGAAAGAAAAAACAGCATATGAACCTTTAAAAGAGCAGATGAGTATCACATATTTGACCGCGCTTAAACTAGCTAGCTCCACAAAAAAGTGGAGAGATATTCAACGATCGAGATGCATGCATAAATGCTTGTTTTGTGTGGAATGTTGTTCACCATGTGTGTGTTTGCGAGTTACCCAAAATAGTACTAGCAAATGCACGATTGCAAAGCGCCATATATATACCTTTTTTTAAAAAAAAAGTGGCATTTATTCATATCAAATATTTTAGCCACTGATCTTAAGATTAGTGTGATTATTAATCCAACACCAAGTGCGCTTACTCATAAATGGGTTGTCGTTCATATCTTCAATTGATCATGATCCTGACTAAAATATATGCCCACCCTTTGATGCGGATTCTCCACCATTTAATTAAACAGATCACATTAATCGCAGCATGACACACAATGAGCAAATGTATTACATCTAGACTACCCTATCCCCATTTGTTTAAGTTACCCATTTAAAAACTGTGAAGTGATCAGTATATAGTACTACTGTATATCTAATGTGCCATATGGCCTGACACAGGCTGCCTCTGATCAATTCCAAAATTCAGAGACAGTTCTCCGTGACTAACTCCAAAACAATTCTTTCTGGTGCTTTGTGAAAACAAATTAAGGAGAGACAAGTGATTAGCGTTTGCTTTAATTTGGACAGTACTACTCTACAGCAAGTCAAGAAGTCAATCCAAGTTGATCAGTGTAGGAGTACTAAAAGTATATACGTAGTATACTACTAGTGATTAATTAGTGAGGCCATTGGCAGTTTGGCGCATGGCACAATTTGGAATCTTTGGGGCAGCTACTAGAGAGAGATAGAGATGGAAAAGAAACCCTAAACTGACACAATGTGTAGTTGTCAGGAAAAGAAACATTAGTGCACATACCTCAAAAAATACTCTGTGCTTGTATTTGTGTGTGGTTAAGTGACAAGACTCTTTAGCCTTGACTCAACTCCAGTAATGCACGAAGTCAAACTGATCAAATCATAAGCTCATGGTTTCTTAATTATTTTACCAAGATATGCCTAGATAACAAATGGCACATTGTCAGGCCAAGGTAAAAAGGAGAACGACGTGGGTTGAATATGGTTTGACTATCACGCTATATATGGATGGATCGGACATGCATGCGTGAAAACTTTTCTCAGTTAATTATTTCTTTACAACTGTTGTCTATTCATGCACACGTTAGTTATTAATCAATTTGTTATACTGATCTACTACTATACTCTGTTCTTTCTTCCCTACGTCAAGTTCTCACTATTCCATGGATTAATAAGGATCTATGGACACTATAACACTTTGGTTTAGTTGGGATTAGATCACTAATCAATGCTACTGGTGTACTAGTAGAGAGAGAACAAAACAAAAAAAGTCTGAATTAATATGTTTCTATCATGAGTCATCAGATATATATTTTATCCTGTCGCCTGTTCAGAGGTACAGGACTGGTCTGACGAACGAATTAAGCTCATAACATATAATTAGAGCAGAGTCGATCGATAAGCTTGAGCAAAATTTAATCAATATCCATCTCAGTGAAGAGATAATATCGAACTCTAATACCGTATCATCTCCACATCAATCAAGCATGTCCTTTAATTTGCGCCAAAAAATTTCCTTCAAATATATGGACACCGTATCTTCTGTGCGTCCAAATAGCGCTGTATATATATATACCTGTCTGAACTGAAGAAAGTATTTATCCAACTGGTCATAATATGTGCAATATTTCGTCTACATCATTCTAGTTTGATTAAAAATAAAGGTACGGATATTATGTCCGGCCGCATGCGATCCCATATCCAGGATGTCATTAGATTCAAAGAAACTTCCTACAGAAAGCAACTCTCCTTTGTTTAATTCTGCTGCAGCATCACCTTCAAGAACCCACTTGCAATTGATTCTTAAACAATACATAATCATCACATTAGTTAAGTACCAAGAGCTAGCTAAGTGAATTGATAGATTCCAAATGAGCATAATCTATGTGCTTAATTGATTGCAGTGGGATATGTCTGAATGGTTGCTTAGCAAAAGGAATTCACATATATGCGTGCATCATTGGTTTTGCATTCGCCAGTTTGTGCTATCGACATAATTGAATAATGAGAATAATCCAAGTGCAATATAATTAATTAATTTATGTCTGTAGGCCGGGTATGTGCATCTCTCTTATCGTTCTGTTTATTAATTATTAGCTACTCCTATATATTTACAGTTACTAATTTATTTACAACTATATAGTTAATTATTAGTTAACTATTGCTCTGCTAAAAATATGTAATCTTACATGAAGTGGATAGTTGGACGAGAACAATATAAAACTATGCTAGCATAGCAATATATACTACTCCTGTGCCTGCAGGCCGGCCGGATCGATTATAAATAATTTTCTCCAGCAAGCAACACACATATCGCTAGCTGTGTGTGTGATACTGAGATGTGCTTCATTTCAATACCACGGGCACGTTCATTCAGAAGGAAATATATCAAAACAAATCGATAAGGAAACAACTGAAAGATATTATAAAATAGAATATAAAAAGATGGCAATGTAGTATGTGTTCCCAAGAAAATTATGATCATGTCACTTTCGAATCAGCTAAGATCCAATTAAGAATTCAAACACCTTACTATATGCTACGATTACATAGGTGCTGAAAGTAGTATGCTTTGGTACAGAAAGAGGTCAAGTGAAATACATGGTGAGGCTGTATATATGTATGTCTGTCTGTCGTTGTTGGTGTAATGGTGTTGCTAGCTAGTCAGCTGGGTCAATGGCTGTGGTACAACCAACCTACCTATTCATCACTTGCACCGGTTAATAAAGTTTCATGAGTACGTAGGATAAAGGCGAACAATATTGCACGCCCATTTTCAGAGATCAAAGTACACACACATCCACGATGCATGCATGTTTGCCACAGTGCCCTGCGGTAACATGACCAAAAGTAAACAGGACTATGAGTCACTGTGTACAAAGTGTACAACGCCGCATGCATGTACATGGTGTCATCGATCGAGCACGGCTCAGTCAGTATATTAACTGTGAAGCCCGGGGCAACTATTATATCACTTGTTAATTCCTATACAAAATTGAAAATGGTGGTTATCACATTATCCAGATTTATTAAACCATGGGCTAATTAACTATAGGGTTAATTCCTTCTCTCTCTTTTCTTTTGCAAAACACAGCACACACTCATCCCTAATGAATGTACACACGCACGTACACTATATCTATAAACACTTTCATGAAACTGGATCAATATATTTTGAGATTGATAAAATCAACACAGATACCATATGGCAGACGTGAACCTAAACTGTCAAGCTATGCTCGGTTTGCATTATAGGTATCAATTACATGTCTTTTTTGCTATAGTACTCGTACTATACCGATACTTCTCATAGAGAGTGTCGGCCGGGGGCAAGAAATCAGCACGTACTGGTGCCGTTCATCAGGGAAGAGTGTCACGGAGCACGCCAGCTCGCTCGTCCGGCCGGTGGCCGCCCGTCCCGGTCAAGACGACAAGGGTACGACGCGCCGCGCGTCCGCTTTCCGATTCAGTTTTTTTTTGTTCTTACCTTGCACGCGATGCGCCCGCGCGAGACAGAGAGATCTCATGAGCGAGCCGTGGTGGTACGCGCGCGCTGCGTACGTTTTTTTTTTTCTTCTTTGGTTTACCGCGCGCGCGCCGACAAGCGCCCGCCCGCCATTGCCGCCTTGCGTGGGGATCGCACACACCTCTCTCTCTTCTCTCCCCCCCGGCGCTTGGCGGGCGAGGTCAGCGTCCGTCCGTCCGGCCCCGCGCGCCCCGTGTATGTATGCGTTTGCATTTGCATATACATGCATACACATCCACAGCCCACAAAAAATATTACTAAAACCCACGTCTCCCTCTCTCTCATCTCTGCTGCTAAATACTTCTTTATTGTCATCTTGGAAGCCAACTCAAGTTACCCATCTCTCTCTCTCTCTCTCTCTTCTCTTCTCTTTGTTTTCTTGTTTGCTTGCTGGTGTAAAAGAAAAGATAGCTCCCTTTCCACTGCCCATCTCTCACATCCCTGCTTCCTTCCACCCTACCTCCTTTTCTGCCCCCCTCTCCACAACACCCCCAACAAGTTGTTTTGCTTCTCGCACGCTTGCTGCTGACTAGTAGCTCGGCTTAACAAGGCAGATCAGCCCAATTACTATGTTCAAGGAACGGAGTAAGAAAGCTTCAGCTTAGGTAGCTTTGGTGCGGAATGTGTGCAGAAACGAGGAGAAATTATTTGACGGTGGGGAAGTGATGCTTGAC
>JAJSRW010002043.1:0-41063 GCA_022414725.1 Microglena sp. YARC | reverse complement strand
AGCGCGAGCTAGCATTGCTAGGTTTTAAGTATGAGGGAGATCCTTATGCCTTGAGGGTCTCGCCGCGTGAGTCTGGAAGGTGATGATGTGGGTATGTGTGAGTAGTAGTAGTCACGTAGTTAGTAGCGGTAAGGTCAGACGGAGGATCTGACGTTCCTGCTGGGTGGAACACGCCGAGTACATGGGTAGGTTAAGTGTGAGTGGGTGGCCTGCGTTATTAGCTGAGGTGGTCTGCTGCGTTGCGGTGAGTTCTGGGGAAAGTGATGGATTGGGTAGTGTGAGTAGTAGTGCGTAGTGAGTAGAAGCGGTTAACAGGGTGCAGATAGGAGGGCACTGACATCTGCTATCGTGTGGATGGGAATACGTGGTGCGTAGTACCAAATGGGTACCGCGTTTTTAACGTTGAGGAGAGTCCGCTGTGGTATGCTATGAGGTGGTTTGATCTCGATTGACTTGCCGTGCCAAACGCCCCTTGAACCCTGTAGCTGGTCGTGGTGTGTGTCTGTGTGCTTGAATGACTTGTGTGTCGAGTGCTGCATTGGGAAGTGTGTATGCGATGTGAGTGTGTTGAGTGTGAGTAGTAAAGATCGGCGAGTCAGTAGTAGTAGCGGTAAGGTCGTAGAGAGGCTGATCGACAGTCTCTGGCTCTGTCGGTCGGTTTGGTTAATGGGGTCCGCAGTAAGATGGCTCTGGGATCGAGAGACGATTGGGCAGTCTCGCTTATGCTGAGGTTGTGTTCGTGTGCCGGTGAGTCTGGGAAGCTGATGATGCTGGTAGAGTAGTGTGAGTAGGTAGTATTGTAGTAGTATGGTAGTAGCGTAAAGTTAGAAGGAGGGCACTGACGTCCTAGCTCCCTGCGGGTGGAAAACGCCGAGTAAGATTGGAATTAGGTTAGAGTTTCAAGTTGCAGGGAGAGTCTTTGCGTGGTCCTCGCCGTGGTGTGATGCGTCGTGAAAGGTGACTATTGTGGCGCTCTATTGGGTAGTGTGAGTAGTAAGTTAGTTATTAGGCGTAAGGTATTCAGAAGGCACTGACTTATCCCTGCTGGTGGAAACGGTAAGTGCCGAGTACATCTCTCCGGGTGGCTTGGTTTTAGTTGTGGGAGTCCTTATGCCTGGAGGTTTCTTCTGATGGTGGAGTCTGGGAAGTGATGATGTGGGTAGTGGAGTAGTTAGTAGTTAGTAGTGAACGGTAAGGTTAGAAGGAGGCTGACATCGTGCTGCTGGGGTGGAAAACGCCGAGTACATGGCTTAGGTTTAAGTTGAGGGAGTCCCTTATGCCTGAGTGGGAGTTCTGGGAAGGGTGATGATGTGGGTAGTGTGAGTAGGTAGTAGTAGTAGTAAGCGGTAGGTCAGAAGGAGGCACTGACATCACTGCTGGGTGTTAACGCCGAGTACATGGCTAGGTTTAAAGTTGAGGAGTCCTTATGCCTGAAGGTGGTCTTCGCCGGTGAGTCTGGGAGGTGATGATGTGGGTAGTGTGAGTAGTAGTGCAGTACGTAGTAGTAGCGGTAAGGTCAGAAGGGAGGCACTGACATCCTGCTGGGTGGAAACGCGAGTACATGGCTAGGTTTAAGTTGAGGGAGTCCCTTATGCCTGAGTGTGGTCTCGCCGGTGAGTCTGGAAGGTGATGATGTGGGTAGTGTGAGTAGTAGTAGTAGTAGTAGCGGTAAGGTCAGAAGGAGGCACTGACATCCTGCTGGTGGAAACGCCGAGTACATGGCTAGGTTTAAGTTGAGGGAGTCCCTTATGCCTGAGGTGGTCTCGCCGGTGAGTCTGGAAGGTGATGATGTGGGTAGTGTGAGTAGTAGTGAAGTAGTAGTAGCGTAAGGTCAGAAGGAGGCACTGACATCCTGCTGGGTGGAAACGCCGAGTACATGGCTAGGTTTAAGTTGAGGGAGTCCCTTATGCCTGAGGTGGTCTCGCCGGTGAGTCTGGGAAGGTGATGATGTGGGTAGTGTGAGTAGTAGTAGTAGTAGTAGTAGTAGCGGTAAGGTCAGAAGGAGGCACTGACATCCTGCTGGTGGAAACGCCGAGTACATGGCTAGGTTTAAGTTGAGGGAGTCCCTTATGCCTGAGGTGGTCTCGCCGGTGAGTCTGGGAAGGTGATGATGTGGGTAGTGTGAGTAGTAGTGGCAGTAGTAGTAGTAGCGGTTAGGTCAGAAGGAGGCACTGACATCCTGCTGGGTGGAAACGCCGAGTACATGGCTAGGTTTAAGTTGAGGGAGTCCTTATGCTGAGGTGTTCTCGCCGGTGAGTCTGGGAAGGTGATGATGTGGGTAGTGTGAGTAGTAGTAGTAGTAGTAGTAGCGGTAAGGTCAGAAGGAGGCACTGACATCCTGCTGGGTGGAAACGCCGAGTACATGGCTAGGTTTAAGTTGAGGGAGTCCCTTATGCCTGAGGTGGTCTCGCCGGTGAGTCTGGGAAGGTGATGAGTGGGTAGTGTGAGTAGTAGTGCAGTAGTAGTAGTAGCGGTAAGGTCAGAAGGAGGCACTGACATCCTGCTGGGTGGAAACGCCGAGTACATGGCTAGGTTTAAGTTGAGGGAGTCCCTTATGCCTGAGGTGGTCTCGCCGGTGAGTCTGGGAAGGTGATGATGTGGGTAGTGTGAGTAGTAGTAGTAGTAGTAGTAGTAGCGGTAAGGTCAGAAGGAGGCACTGACATCCTGCTGGGTGGAAACGCCGAGTACATGGCTAGGTTTAAGTTGAGGGAGTCCCTTATGCCTGAGGTGGTCTCGCCGGTGAGTCTGGGAAGGTGATGATGTGGGTAGTGTGAGTAGTAGTGGCAGTAGTAGTAGTAGCGGTAAGGTCAGAAGGAGGCACTGACATCCTGCTGGGTGGAAACGCCGAGTACATGGCTAGGTTTAAGTTGAGGGAGTCCCTTATGCCTGAGGTGGTCTCGCCGGTGAGTCTGGGAAGGTGATGATGTGGGTAGTGTGAGTAGTAGTGGCAGTAGTAGTAGTAGCGGTAAGGTCAGAAGGAGGCACTGACATCCTGCTGGGTGGAAACGCCGAGTACATGGCTAGGTTTAAGTTGAGGGAGTCCTTATGCCTGAGGTGGTCTCGCCGGTGAGTCTGGGAAGGTGATGATGTGGGTAGTGTGAGTAGTAGTGGCAGTAGTAGTAGTAGCGGTAAGGTCAGAAGGAGGCACTGACATCCTGCTGGGTGGAAACGCCGAGTACATGGCTAGGTTTAAGTTGAGGGAGTCCTTATGCCTGAGGTGGTCTCGCCGGTGAGTCTGGGAAGGTGATGATGTGGGTAGTGTGAGTAGTAGTGGCAGTAGTAGTAGTAGCGGTAAGGTCAGAAGGAGGCACTGACATCCTGCTGGGTGGAAACGCCGAGTACATGGCTAGGTTTAAGTTGAGGGAGTCCCTTATGCCTGAGGTGTCTCGCCGGTGAGTCTGGGAAGGTGATGATGTGGGTAGTGTGAGTAGTAGTGGAGTAGTAGTAGTAGCGGTAAGGTCAGAAGGAGGCACTGACATCCTGCTGGGTGGAAACGCCGAGTACATGGCTAGGTTTAAGTTGAGGGAGTCCCTTATGCCTGAGGTGGTCTCGCCGGTGAGTCTGGGAAGGTGATGATGTGGGTAGTGTGAGTAGTAGTGGCAGTAGTAGTAGTAGCGGTAAGGTCAGAAGGAGGCACTGACATCCTGCTGGGTGGAAACGCCGAGTACATGGCTAGGTTTAAGTTGAGGGAGTCCCTTATGCCTGAGGTGGTCTCGCCGGTGAGTCTGGGAAGGTGATGATGTGGGTAGTGTGAGTAGTAGTAGTAGTAGTAGTAGCGTAAGGTCAGAAGGAGCACTGACATCCTGCTGGGTGGAAACGCCGAGTACATGGCTAGGTTAAGTTGAGGAGTCCTTATGCCTGGGTGTTCGCCGGTGAGTCTGGGAAGTGATGTGGGTAGTGTGAGTAGTAGTGGCAGTAGTAGTAGTAGCGGTAAGGTCAGAAGGAGGCACTGACATCCTGCTGGGTGGAAACGCCGAGTACATGGCTAGGTTTAAGTTGAGGAGTCCCTTATGCCTGAGGTGGTCTCGCCGGTGAGTCTGGGAAGGTGATGATGTGGGTAGTGTGAGTAGTAGTGGCAGTAGTAGTAGTAGCGGTAAGGTCAGAAGGAGGCACTGACATCCTGCTGGGTGGAAACGCCGAGTACATGGCTAGGTTTAAGTTGAGGGAGTCCTTATGCCTGAGGTGGTCTCGCCGGTGAGTCTGGGAAGGTGATGATGTGGGTAGTGTGAGTAGTAGTAGTAGTAGTAGTAGCGGTAAGGTCAGAAGGAGGCACTGACATCCTGCTGGGTGGAAACGCCGAGTACATGGCTAGGTTTAAGTTGAGGGAGTCCCTTATGCCTGAGGTGGTCTCGCCGGTGAGTCTGGGAAGGTGATGATGTGGGTAGTGTGAGTAGTAGTGGCAGTAGTAGTAGTAGCGGTAAGGTCAGAAGGAGGCACTGACATCCTGCTGGGTGGAAACGCCGAGTACATGGCTAGGTTTAAGTTGAGGGAGTCCCTTATGCCTGAGGTGGTCTCGCCGGTGAGTCTGGGAAGGTGATGATGTGGTAGTGTGTAGTAGTAGTAGTAGTAGTAGCGGTAAGGTCAGAAGGAGGCACTGACATCCTGCTGGGTGGAAACGCCGAGTACATGGCTAGGTTTAAGTTGAGGGAGTCCTTATGCCTGAGGTGGTCTCGCCGGTGAGTCTGGGAAGTGATGAATGTGGGTAGTGTGAGTAGTAGTAGTAGTAGTAGCGGTAAGGTCAGAAGGAGGCACTGACATCCTGCTGGGTGGAAACGCCGAGTACATGGCTAGGTTTAAGTTGAGGGAGTCCCTTATGCCTGAGGTGGTCTCGCCGGTGAGTCTGGGAAGGTGATGATGTGGGTAGTGTGAGTAGTAGTAGTAGTAGTAGCGGTAAGGTCAGAAGGAGGCACTGACATCCTGCTGGGTGGAAACGCCGAGTACATGGCTAGGTTTAAGTTGAGGGAGTCCCTTATGCCTGAGGTGGTCTCGCCGGTGAGTCTGGGAAGGTGATGATGTGGGGTAGTGTGAGTAGTAGTGGCAGTAGTAGTAGCGGTAAGGTCAGAAGGAGGCACTGACATCCTGCTGGGTGGAAACGCCGAGTACATGGCTAGGTTTAAGTTGAGGGAGTCCTTATGCCTGAGGTGGTCTCGCCGGTGAGTCTGGGAAGGTGATGATGTGGGTAGTGTGAGTAGTAGTAGTAGTAGTAGTAGCGGTAAGGTCAGAAGGAGGCACTGACATCCTGCTGGGTGGAAACGCCGAGTACATGGCTAGGTTTAAGTTGAGGGAGTCCTTATGCCTGAGGTGGTCTCGCCGTGAGTCTGGGAAGGTGATGATGTGGGTAGTGTGAGTAGTGGCAGTAGTAGTAGTAGCGGTAAGGTCAGAAGGAGGCACTGACATCCTGCTGGGTGGAAACGCCGAGTACATGGCTAGGTTTAAGTTGAGGGAGTCCCTTATGCCTGAGGTGGTCTCGCCGGTGAGTCTGGGAAGGTGATGATGTGGGTAGTGTGAGTAGTAGTAGTAGTAGTAGCGGTAAGGTCAGAAGGAGGCACTGACATCCTGCTGGGTGGAAACGCCGAGTACATGGCTAGGTTTAAGTTGAGGGAGTCCCTTATGCCTGAGGTGGTCTCGCCGGTGAGTCTGGGAAGGTGATGATGTGGGTAGTGTGAGTAGTAGTAGTAGTAGTAGTAGCGGTAAGGTCAGAAGGAGGCACTGACATCCTGCTGGGTGGAAACGCCGAGTACATGGCTAGGTTTAAGTTGAGGGAGTCCCTTATGCCTGAGGTGGTCTCGCCGGTGAGTCTGGGAAGGTGATGATGTGGGTAGTGTGAGTAGTAGTAGTAGTAGTAGTAGCGGTAAGGTCAGAAGGAGGCACTGACATCCTGCTGGGTGGAAACGCCGAGTACATGGCTAGGTTTAAGTTGAGGGAGTCCCTTATGCCTGAGGTGGTCTCGCCGGTGAGTCTTGGGAAGGTGATGATGTGGGTAGTGTGAGTAGTAGTAGTAGTAGTAGTAGCGTAAGGTCAGAAGGAGGCACTGACATCCTGCTGGGTGGAAACGCCGAGTACATGGCTAGGTTTAAGTTGAGGGAGTCCCTTATGCCTGAGGTGGTCTCGCCGGTGAGTCTGGGAAGGTGATGATGTGGGTAGTGTGAGTAGTAGTAGTAGTAGTAGTAGCGGTAAGGTCAGAAGGAGGCACTGACATCCTGCTGGGTGGAAACGCCGAGTACATGGCTAGGTTTAAGTTGAGGGAGTCCCTTATGCCTGAGGTGGTCTCGCCGGTGAGTCTGGGAAGGTGATGATGTGGGTAGTGTGAGTAGTAGTAGTAGTAGTAGTAGCGGTAAGGTCAGAAGGAGGCACTGACATCCTGCTGGGTGGAAACGCCGAGTACATGGCTAGGTTTAAGTTGAGGGAGTCCCTTATGCCTGAGGTGGTCTCGCCGGTGAGTCTGGGAAGGTGATGATGTGGGTAGTGTGAGTAGTAGTGGCAGTAGTAGTAGTAGCGGTAAGGTCAGAAGGAGGCACTGACATCCTGCTGGGTGGAAACGCCGAGTACATGGCTAGGTTTAAGTTGAGGGAGTCCCTTATGCCTGAGGTGGTCTCGCCGGTGAGTCTGGGAAGGTGATGATGTGGGTAGTGTGAGTAGTAGTAGTAGTAGTAGTAGCGGTAAGGTCAGAAGGAGGCACTGACATCCTGCTGGTGGAAACGCCGAGTACATGGCTAGGTTTAAGTTGAGGGAGTCCCTTATGCCTGAGGTGGTCTCGCCGGTGAGTCTGGGAAGGTGATGAATGTGGTAGTGTGAGTAGTAGTGGCAGTAGTAGTAGTAGCGGTAAGGTCAGAAGGAGGCACTGACATCCTGCTGGGTGGAAACGCCGAGTACATGGCTAGGTTTAAGTTGAGGGAGTCCCTTATGCCTGAGGTGGTCTCGCCGGTGAGTCTGGGAAGGTGATGATGTGGGTAGTGTGAGTAGTAGTAGTAGTAGTAGTAGTAGCGGTAAGGTCAGAAGGAGGCACTGACATCCTGCTGGGTGGAAACGCCGAGTACATGGCTAGGTTTAAGTTGAGGGAGTCCCTTATGCCTGAGGTGGTCTCGCCGGTGAGTCTGGGAAGGTGATGATGTGGGTAGTGTGAGTAGTAGTAGTAGTAGTAGTAGCGGTAAGGTCAGAAGGAGGCACTGACATCCTGCTGGGTGGAAACGCCGAGTACATGGCTAGGTTTAAGTTGAGGGAGTCCCTTATGCCTGAGGTGGTCTCGCCGGTGAGTCTGGGAAGGTGATGATGTGGGTAGTGTGAGTAGTAGTAGTAGTAGTAGTAGCGGTAAGGTCAGAAGGAGGCACTGACATCCTGCTGGGTGGAAACGCCGAGTACATGGCTAGGTTTAAGTTGAGGCAGTCCCTTATGCCTGAGGTGGTCTCGCCGGTGAGTCTGGGAAGGTGATGATGTGGGTAGTGTGAGTAGTAGTAGTAGTAGTAGTAGTAGCGGTAAGGTCAGAAGGAGGCACTGACATCCTGCTGGGTGGAAACGCCGAGTACATGGCTAGGTTTAAGTTGAGGGAGTCCCTTATGCCTGAGGTGGTCTCGCCGGTGAGTCTGGGAAGGTGATGATGTGGGTAGTGTGAGTAGTAGTGGTAGTAGTAGTAGTACTAGCGGTAAGGTCAGAAGGAGGCACTGACATCCTGCTGGGTGGAAACGCTGTGTACATGGCTAGGTCTAAGTTGAGGGAGTCCCTTATGCCTGAGGTGGTCTCGCCGGTGAGTCTGTGAAGGTGATGATGTGGGTAGTGTGAGTAGTAGTAGTAGTAGTAGTAGTAGCGGTAAGGTCAGAAGGAGGCACTGACATCCTGCTGGGTGGAAACGCCGAGTACATGGCTAGGTTTAAGTTGAGGGAGTCCTTTATACCTGAGGTGGTCTCGCCGGTGAGTCTGGGAAGGTGATGATGTGGGTAGTGGTAGTAGTAGTAGTAGTAGCGGTAAGGTCAGAAGGAGGCACTGACATCCTGCTGGGTGGAAACCCCGAGTACATGGCTAGGTTTAAGTTGAGGGAGTCCCTTATGCCTGAGGTGTTCTCGCCGGTGATTCTGGGAAGGTGATGATGTGGGTAGTGTGAGTAATAGTAGTAGTAGTAGTAGCGGTAAGGTCAGAAGGAGGCACTGACATCCTGCTGGGTGGAAACGCCGAGTACATGGCTAGGTTTAAGTTGAGGGAGTCCCTTATGCCTGAAGTGGTCTCGCCGGTGAGTCTGGGAAGGTGATGATGTGGGTAGTGTGAGTAGTAGTGGCAGTAGTAGTAGTAGCGGTAAGGTCAGAAGGAGGCACTGACATCCTGCTGGGTGGAAACGCCGAGTACATGGCTAGGTTTAAGTTGAGGGAGTCCCTTATGCCTGAGGTGGTCTCGCCGGTGAGTCTGGGAAGGTGATGATGTGGGTAGTGTGAGTAGTAGTAGTAGTAGTAGTAGTAGTAGCGGTAAGGTCAGAAGGAGGCACTGACATCCTGCTGGGTGGAAACGCCGAGTACATGGCTAGGTTTAAGTTGAGGGAGTCCCTTATGCCTGAGGTGGTCTCGCTGGTGAGTCTGGGAAGGTGATCATGTGGGTAGTGTGAGTAGTAGTGGCAGTAGTAGTAGTAGCGGTAAGGTCAGAAGGAAGCACTGACATCCTGCTGGGTGGAAACGCCGAGTACATGGCTAGGTTTAAGTTGAGGGAGTCCCTTATGCCTGAGGTGGTCTCGCCGGTGAGTCTGTGAAGGTGACGATGTGGGTAGTGTGAGTAGTAGTGGTAGTAGTAGTAGCAGTAGCGGTAAGGTCAGAAGGAGGCACTGACATCCTGCTGGGTGGAAACGCCGAGTACATGGCTAGGTTTAAGTTGAGGGAGTCCTTTATGCCCGAGGTGGTGTCACCAGTGAGTCTGGGGGAAAAGTAATGCTAACGCCTGGTGGGGTGTGGTATTAAGGGAGCTCCGTCTAATGGCGGTAGATAACGGGCTGCTACTTTCCCTGGGCAGTACTACCATTGTGGTTGACAGTGACCGCGCACACTAATAACACACCCCTTAAAAGACCAAGGATGGAAATCCCCACCTTGAAACCCAGTTACCCAGTTACCCACCAACCCACTAATCCACCAATCCTTAAACCCAGTGACTCACACACACCATCCTGAGAACCCCCTAACCCACTCCACCCTTCCTTCCCCCCCTACCAGCTTGAGGAGGATCACAACCCTCGCATGAAGACCAAGGATGGCACGACCCATCTAGGAGACCCACTAACCCACTTACCCGCTCACCCCTTATAGCCTATTTGGCCTACCCCTGGACTGTAATATACACACATACCCCATTCTGAGAACCCCCTAACCCACTCCACTCATCCTTCCCCCCCTACCAGCTTGAGGAGGATGACAACCCTCGCATGAAGACCAAGGACGGGAAGCCTCGCATCAGAAACTGGATGGCCAACCCGTCCCTATTCCCATGCGAGCTAACTCCAGAGACCGTGAAGGCAGCTAAGAAGGCTGCCGAGGCAGCTGTGCAGGGCTGGGGCCGTTGGAGTCTACCCGCCTTGGAGGCTGAGGACCGCCTGTCTGTCGCTTGCGAAAAAGGCTTCAGTGACGATCCAGTGATTTTGGAGCTGCGCGCAGTGCACCAGTCGATGTACAGGCAGTACAAGCAAGTTACGGACACGGAAAAGGTGGAGGTGGTCTCCTCGGGGGGCCTGCATGTCGTCGGTACTGAGAGGCACGAGTCACGCCGGGTCGACAACCAGCTGCGCGGTCGCTCTGGCCGACAGGGAGACCCAGGCAGCACCCGCTTCTTCCTGTCGCTTGAGGACAACCTTTTCAGGGTGTTTGGAGGAGACAAGATCAAGGGCATGATGGTAAGCAGAAGATTACTGAAGGCGCTACTTGTAGCATGCGTCCTTCATTATAGGTAGAGGACTGGGGGTGGGGGCATGAGGGTGAGCAGGGGATTATTGAAGGTGTTACTTGTAACACGACCCCTGTTGTTGATGTTCGTTTTAAACAGACAGCCTTCCAAGGCGAGAAACTTCCCATGGAGAGTCTGATGTTGAATTCCAGGTTGTAGTGCCAATCATGATTCTATGTCCATTCGTATGTCAATCATGATTCTATGTCCATTCGTATGTCAATCATGATTATATGTCTATTCGTATGTCTGTTGGTATGTCAATCATGGTCATGTGTCCATTCGTATGTCAATCATGATGATATGTCCATTAGTTTGTCAAGCATGATGATATGTCCATTCGTATGTCAATCATGATGATATGTCCATTCGTATGTCAATCATGATTATATGTCCATTCATATGTCAATCATGATGATATGTCCATTCGTATGTCAATCATGATTATATGTCCATTCGTATGTCAATCATGATTATATGTCCATTTGTATGTCAATCATGGTTATATGTCCGTTGGTACGTCAATCATGGTTACATGTCCGTTTGTATGTCAATCATGATTATATGTCCATTCGTATGTCAATCATGATTATATGTCCATTCGTATGTCAATCATGATCATATGTCCATTCGTATGTCAATCATGATTATATGTCCATTCGTATGTCAATCATGATTATATGTCCATTCGTATGTCAATCATGATTATATGTCCATTCGTATGTCAATCATGATCATATGTCCATTCGTATGTCAATCATGATTATATGTCCATTCGTATGTCAATCATGATTATATGTCCATTCGTATGTCAATCATGGTGATATGTCCATTCGTATGTCAATCATCATTATATGTTTGCATGTCAATCATGATTATATGTCCATTCGTATGTCAATCATGATTATATGTCCATACGTATGCCAATCATGATTATATGTCCATTCGTATGTCAATCTTCATTATGTGTCCATTCGTATGTCAATCATGATTATATGTCCATTCGTATGTCAATCATGATTATATGTCCATTTGTATGTCAATCATGGTTATATGTCCGCTGGTATGTCAATCATGGTTACATGTCCGTTCGTATGTCAATCATGATTATATGTCCATTCGTATGTCAATCATGATTATATGTCCATTCGTATGTCAATCATGATTATATGTCCATTCGTATGTCAATCATGATTATATGTCCATTCATATGTCAATCATGATGATATGTCCATTAGTATGTCAATCATGATTATATGTCCATTAGTATGTCAAGTCATGGCCTTCCAAGTTGAGGGCCTGCCCATGGAGAGTCAGATGTTGACCTCCAGATTTTTAACAATCATGATTAGGTGCTGTCAATCACTGTTTTGTTATTGTGTGCAACGTGTCGCAAATTGAGCGATTCGGTGCAACCCCGTTGTGTCGAGCTGCTCCCTGAGCCATGTCCTAACACCACGCCTGCTGTGCCCTTCAACACATGGCCTTCCATGGCGTGCCAGATGTTGACCTCCAGTTGTTGTGTCCATCACGATTTGGGTTAGTCAATCACTGTGTTTTTGTGTGCGACGCATCGCAAATTGAGTGACACGGTGGGACCCCGTTGTGTCGAGCTGCTCCCACGAGCCATGCCCTAACACCACCCCTGTTGTTGATGTTGTGTGCGACAGACAGCCTTCCAAGTGGAGGACCTGCCCATGGAGAGTCAGATGTTGACCTCCAGATTTTTGACAATCATGATTAGGTGCTGTCAATCACTGTTTTGTTTTTGTGTGCGACGCATCGTAAATTGAGCGACACGGTGCGACCCCGTTGTGTCGAGCTGCTCCCACGAGCCATGCCCTAACACCACCCCTGTTGTTGATGTTGTGTGCGACAGACGGCCTTCCAAGTGGAGGACCTGCCCGTGGAGAGTCAGATGTTGACCTCCAGATTTTTGACAAACATGATTTGGGGTTGTCAATCACTGTTTTGTTTTTGTGTGCGACGCGTCGCAAATTGAGCGACTCGGTGCAACCCCGTTGTGTCGAGCTGCTCCCACGAGCCATGTTCTAACACCATTTGGGGTTGCCAATTCACCATGCCTGTCATGCCCTTTCACCACGTCTCCCATGCCCTACCACCACCTTGGTCATGTCCGTGTCCAACAGACGGCCTTGCAAGTCGAGGTCTTGCCCATGGAGAGGCAGATGTTGACCTCCAGTTCTTGTGTGCCGATCATGATTTGGGGTTGTCAATTCACCACCCCTGCCATGTACTAACACCACCCCTTGCATGTCCTAACACCACGCCTGCCATGCCCTTCATCAGAAGGCCTGCCAAGTCGAGGACCTGCCCATGGAGAGTCAGATGTTGACCTCCAGTTTTTGTGTGCCGTTCATGATTTGGGTTTGTCAATTCACCACCCCTGTCATGTCCTAACACCACGCCTGCCATGCCCTTCATCAGACGGCCTTCCAAGTTGAGGACCTGCCCATGGAGAGTCAGATGTTGACAGACGCTCTTGACACAGCGCAGAAGAAGGTGGAGAACTACTTCTTTGACATCCGAAAGTAGGTCAGGGGTGGGTGGTGGTGGTGGTAGGGGGGGGGGGAATTCTGATCATGTTTCAAGGAAGTTTCCACATTCTCTCTCTCACACACACACACACGGCACAGAAGAAGGTGAAGAACTATTTCTTTGACGTCCAAAGTAGGTGGGGGGGTGGGTGGGGGGTCTGATTATGAGTGCAAGTTTCCATATTTTCTCTCACACACACACACATGGCACAGAAGAAGGTGAAGAACTATTTCTTTTGACGCCCGAATGTAGGTCGGGGGGGGGGGGGGGGGGGGGGGGGGGGGGTCTGATTATGATTGCAAGTTTCCATATTTTCTCTCACACACGGCACGGCAAAGCACAGAAGAAGGTAGAGAACTATTTCTTTGACGTCCGAAAGCAGGTCGGGGGGGGGGGGGGGGGGGGGGGGGGGGGGGTCTGATTATGATTGCAAGTTTCCATATTTTCTCTCACACACACGGCACGGCACGGCATGGCATGGCACAGAAAAAGGTGAAGAATTACTTCTTTGATATCGAAAGTAGGTTAAGGAGGGGGGGGGGGGGGGGGGATTCTGATCATGATTGCAAGTTTCCACATTTTCTCTCTTACACACACACACACACGCAAGGACACATACAAACACCAACAGCTCAGAAGAAGGTGGAAAACTACTTCTTTGACATCCGAAAGTAAGTTAAGGTCGGGGGGGGGGGAGGGGGGGGACTCTGATCATGATTGCAAGTTTCCACATTTTCTCTCTTACACCACACACACACACACACACACCCAAGCACACACCCAAGCACACACTCACACACCAACAGCTCAGAAGAAGGTGGGGGAATAGGTCCAAAAGTAGGATGGGGGGGGGGGGGGGGGGGGGGGGGGGGGGGGGGGGGGGGAGGACTCTGATCATGATTGCAAGTTTCCACATTTTCTCTCTCTCTCTCTCTCTCTCTCTCACACCCACACGGTTGAGAAGAAAGTGGGGAACTACTTATTTGGGGGGGTGGGGGATGGGTGGGGGATTCTGATTTGGATCAGAAAGCAACAGGCTCTGCATCCCTGGCGATGATAATTTACAAGGACTGTAGCACGTACACACACAGCAACACGCACACACACTCCAGCGCACTCACAAGCATCGTACTAGGCCCTGTAAGTCCCTCTTGGATTACGAGCCAGTGGTAAACACACCCAGCAGCTCACATACTCCGCAACACACACACAGCGACACTTACACACAATCTAGCGTACTCACACACATTGTACTTGGCCCTGTAGGTCCCTCTTTGATTACGACCAAGTGGTAAACACACCCAGGAGCTCACATACTCCGCAATACACACACAGCAACACACACACACTCCAGCGCTCTCACAAGCATCGTACTTGGCCCTGTAGGTCCCTCTTTGATTACGACCAAGTTGTAAACACACCCAGCAGCTCACATACTCCACAACACACACACAGCGACACATACACACACTCCAGCGCACTCTCAAGCATCGTGCTAGGCCCTGTATGTCTCTCTTTGATGACGACCATGTGGTAAACACACCCAGCAGCTCAAATACTCGGCAACACACACATAGCGACACATACCAACACTCCAGCGCACTCTTAAGCATCGTAATAGGCCCTGTAGGTCTCTCTTTGATAACGACCAAGTGGTAAACACACCCAGCAGCTCAAATACTCCGGAACACGCACACAGCAACACACACACACTCCAGCGCACTCTCAAGCATCGTACTTGGCCCTGTAGGTCCCTCTTTGATTTCGACCAAGTGGTCAACACACCCAGCAGCTCACATACTCCGCAACCCACACATAGCAACACACAGTCTAGCGCACTCTCAAGCATCGTACTTGGCCCTGTAGGTCCCTATTTGATTACGACCAAGTAGTCAACACACCCAGCAGCTCACACACACAGCAACACGCACAATCAAGTGCACTCACACGCATCTATTCTGGCCCCATAGATCCCTCTTTAATTACGACCAAGTGGTCAACACACACAGCAACACACACACAACAACACACACACAACAACACACACACTCCAGCGCACTCTCAAGCATCGTACTTGGCCCTGTAGGTCCCTCTTTGATTACGACCAAGTGGTTAACACACAGCGCGACAAGGTGTACAGCGAGCGCCGCAAGGCCTTACTGTCTAGTGACCTGAGCGCTGTTATGGCGGAGTAAAATCACACACAGCAACACACACACACACTCAAGCGCACTCTCAAGCATCGTACTTGGCCCTGTAGGTCCCTCTTTGATTACGACCAAGTGGTTAACACACAGCGCGACAAGGTGTACAGCGAGCGCCGCAAGGCCTTACTGTCTAGTGACCTGAGCGCTGTTATGGCGGAGTAAACTCACACACAGCAACACACACACACTCAAGCGCACTCACGCATCGTACTTGGCCCTGTAGGTCCCTCTTTGATTACGACCAAGTGGTTAACACACAGCGTGACAAGGTGTACAGCGAGCGCCGCAGGGCTTTACTCTCTAGTGACCTGAGCGCTGTAATGGAGGAGTATGCGGAAAAAACCGTTGACGATATCCTAGAGGCCAACGTAGACAAGAACGCTGATCCGGCGGAGTGGAGGCTGGATGCGTTAGCTGGCAAGTTGGTCCAGTACTGCTCTCTGCTAGAGGGCCTGACGGGCAGTGACCTGGCAAAGGGGGGTAACGGAAACTTTGAGACACTCCGAGTCTACATGCGCCAGCTGTGCACTCAGGCGTACTACGCCAAGAAGGAGGCTGTGGAGAAGGCTGAGCCAGGCCTGATGCCGGTAGGTGGGGGTGGGGGTGGGGGGCCAAGAAGGAAGCTGTGGAGAAGGCAGGGGGGGTAGGTGGGGGTGGGGTGGGGGGCAAAGAAGGTAGCTGTGGAGAAGACAGGGGGGTAGGTAGGGGTGGGGGCCAAGAGGGAAGCTGTGGAGAAGGCAGGGGGGCAGGTGGGGTTGGGGGTCCAAGAAGGTAGCTGTGGAGAAGGCAGGGGGGTAGGTGGGGGTGGGGGGCCAAGGAGGAAGCTGTAAAGAAGGCAGGGGGTAGGTGGGGGTGGGGGCCAAGAAGGTAGCTGTGGAGAGGGCAGGGGGGTAGGTGGGGGTGGGGGGCCAAGAAGGAAGCTGTGGAGAAGGCAGGGGGGTAGGTGGGTGGGGGGGGGGGGGGGGGAGGGCAAGAAGGAAGCTGTGGAAAAGTAGAGCCAGGCCTGTTGCGGGTAGGCGGGGGTGGAGGGCGGGAAGGAAGCTGTGGAGAAGGCAGGGGGTAGGTGTGTGTGTGGGGGGGGGGGGGGCAAGAAGGAAGCTGTGGAGAAGTAGAGCCAGGCCTGATGCCGGTAGGTGGGGTAGTGGGGGTGGACTGCAATCGCTGACTTGCCCACCACTCCCACCTCAACCTCAACCACCACAAACGGAGCATGACAAGCGTTGCACACACACACATAACACACACGCACGCACTTACTCACACAAACACACAAACACACTAACTCACACACATAAACACACACCTACTCACACAAACACACACACTCAAACACACACACTCTTACTCACACACACACACGCACACAAACACACACATTTAAACACACACTTACTCACAAACACACACACACTTTCGCACACAAACACACACACTTACCCACGCAAGCACACACTCAAGCACTCAAATACACACACTTACTCACATACAAACACTTACTCGCACACGCACACACATAAACACACACTTACTCACATGAACACACACGTACTCACACACTCAAGCACACACACTCTTACTCACACACACACGCACACAAACACACACGCTCAAAAACGCACACATTCAAACACACACTTACTCACTAACACACACTTAAACATACACACACTTACTCACACAAGCACACACTGAAGCACACACTTACTCACAAACACACACTCAAACACACACACTTACCCACACAAGCACACACAAAAACACTTGCAGGAGGCAGAGCGCTTCTTCCTGCTCACCCAGACCGATAACTTGTGGAAGGAGCACGTGCAAGCTATCAAGCTCATCCACACAAATGCACACACACACTCTTACTCACACACACACACACACATACACACTCTCAAACACCCACACTCAAAACACCCACACACACACACTTACTCACATACACACACTTAAAACACACACACATGCTTACACAACAACAAGCACACTAACACAATTGCAGGAGGCAGAGCGCTTCTTCCTGCTCACCCAGACCGATAACTTGTGGAAAGAGCACTTGCAAGCTATCAAGTTCATCCAACAAGCTGTGGGACTCCGCGGCTATGCGTCTAAAGACCCCCTGACTGAATTCAAGCTCGAGGGGTTTAATCTGTTCGTTGAGATGACAGCTCAGATTCGTCGCAACGTGATCTACAACGTGTATGCCTTCCAACCATCCAGGTAATACCTTAGTAGGGTCTGTGGCCCCTGTTTTTTGTCAATCATGATTTTTATTTGTCAATCGTGATTTGAGGTTGTCAATCTCTATTTTTGTTTTGCCAATCATGCTAAGGGGTGCCTTGCCACACATCCATCCATCGACCCATGAATCCCTTACTCTCCATCCATTATCATGTGTACACACATACATCCATCAGCCCGTCTGTCCGTCCACCCATCCATCCCTTGACACACATCCATCCATCGACCCTTCAATCCATTCATCCTTTACAGTCCATCCATCCATGGTCATCTATACAAACATCCAGTCATCAGCCCATCTGTCCATCAACCCATCCATCCCTTGCTATCCATCCACCCATCCATCCCTTGCCACATCTATCCATCCATCGACCCATCAATCCATTCTTCCCTTGCCATCCATCCATCAGCCCGTCTGTCCATCAACCCATCCATCCCTTACCACATATCCATCCATCGACCCATTAGTTCATTCTTCCCTCACCATCCATCCATTAGCCCGTCTGTCCATCAACCCATCCATCCCTTGCTATCCATCCACCCATCTATCCCTTGCCACATAATCATCCATCGACCCATCAGTCTATTCTTCCCTTGCCATCCATCTTTCAGCCCATCTGTCCATCAACCCATCCATCCTTTGCTATCCATCCACCCATCCATCCCTTGCCACATATCCATCCATCGACCCATCAATCCATTCATCCCTTACCATCCATCCCTTGTCATCTATCCACACATCCATCCCTTGTCATCTATCCGCACATCCATCCCTTACCATCCATCCCTTGTCATCTATCGACACATCCATCCCTTGTCATCTATCCGCACATCCATCCCTTACCATCCATCCCTTGTCATCTATCCACACATCCATCCCTTGTCATCTATCCGCACATCCATCCCTTACCATCCATCCCTTGTCATCTATCCACACATCCATCCCTTGTCATCTATCCGCACATCCATCCCTTACCATCCATCCCTTGTCATCTATCCACACATCCATCCCTTGTCATCTATCTGCACATCCATCCCTTCCCATCCATCCCTTGTCATCTATCCGCACATCCATCACTTGTCATCTATCCGCACATCCATCCCTTACCATCCATCCCTTGTCATCTATCCACACATCCATCCCTTGTCATCTATCCGCACATCCATCCCTTACCATCCATCCCTTGTCATCTATCCACACATCCATCCCTTGTCATCTATCTGCACATCCATCCCTTCCCATCCATCCCTTGTCATCTATCCGCACATCCATCCCTTGTCATCTATCCGCACATCCATCCCTTACCATCCATCCCTTGTCATCTATCCACACATCCATCCCTTGTCATCTATCCGCACATCCATCCCTTACCATCCATCCCTTGTCATCTATCCACACATCCATCCCTTGTCATCTATCTGCACATCCATCCCTTACCATCCATCCCTTGTCATCTATCCACACATCCATCCCTTGTCATCTATCCGCACATCCATCCCTTACCATCCACCCCTTGTCATCTATCCACACATCCATCCCTTGTCATCTATCCGCACATCCATCCCTTACCATCCATCCCTTGTCATCTATCCACACATCCATCCCTTGTCATCTATCCGCACATCCATCCCTTGTAATCTATCCACACATCCATCCCTTGTCATCTATCCACGCATCCATCCACCTGTCATTATGTCTGTCTGTACGTCCTTCCATTGCCATGTATCCCCACAACCAACCATCAGCCCGTCTGCCCATCCATCCATCCCTTGTCATCTACCCACATATCCATCTGTCCATCCATCCATCCATTGCCATCTATCCCCACAAGCATACATCAACCCATCTGTCCATCAACTTATCCATCCATCTCATGTCATTTGTCCACACATCCATCCGCCTGTCAGTCCGTCCGTCTGTCCACCCATCCATCCATTCATAGCTTGTCATCTATCCACACACCCATCCGTCTGTCCGTCCGCCTGTCTGTCTACTCATCCACCCATCCCTTGCCATCTATCCACACATCCATCCTCCTGCCCGTCTGTCTGTCCGTCTGTCCATTCATCCATCCATCCCTTGCCATCTGTCCACACATCCATCCTCCCGTCAGTCCGTCCGTCTGTCCACCCATCCATCCATTGCCATCTATCTCCACAACCATCCATCAACCCATCTGTCCATCAACCCATCCATCCATCCCTTGTCATCTATCCACACATCCATCCATCCATCCGCCTGTCTGTCCGTCCATCCATCCATCCATTGCCATCCATTGCCATCTATCCACACATCCATCCATCCATCAGTCCGTCTGTCTGTCCACCCATCCATCCATCCATCCCTTGTCATCTATCCCCACATCCATCCATCCATCCATCCATTTGATTCCCTTTTATCCCCACAACCAGCCATCAGCCCATTTGCCCATTTGACCCATGATTCCTTTCATCTTTTACCATCCATCCATTGTCATCTATCCACACATTCATCCGTCTGCCACTCCATCCATCCATCCATTGCCATCTATCCCCACAACCAACCATTAGCCCGTATGCCCACCCATCCATCCATCCTCGGTTCCAACAAGCAACCCTATCATCTGCACAGGTTGACTCCCAACCCCGAGCTTGCTAAGGAGTCTGACAAGAAGGAAGTAGCTAAGGCCAAGTAGCTAAGCAGCTAAGGCCAAGTAGCTGACGTCAAGGCTGGCAAAGAGGTAGCTAAGGCCAAGTAGCTGACGCCAAGCCTGGCAAGGAGGTAGCCAAGCCTGAGTAGCTGACACAACTACCCGAACTGAAAAAATGGCAGATTTCGCGTTGTTTTGGGGGGAAGTGATGAAGTAATCATGGTGGTTTTTGTTCCTAGGCCCCCAGCGTCGTAGTAACTGTGTAGCCCTCGTATTGTTGATGGGGGTATGTTGCAACAAATCTCCTTGCAAGGATTCGAGAGAGTTGAGACGTTGTCACGATAAAAATCATGGGCTCATAAAGGATTATTAGAAGGCGGTATTACTAGTGTTGTGGCGACAAGCTACATAAATAATGCTTGTATCTAATTTGAAGTAGCCACAATGACCCCACGCCTGAGGAAGCCTACATAACCGCTGTCAATATGTCAATGACTTAACATTTAGACGTTAGTCATCGGCTTGTGTTGATTACGTCCCTGTCCTTTGTACACACACCCCATCGCTCCTACCCGATTGGGTGTGCAGGTGAAGTATTTGAATCGGTTTTAGTTGATGGCAACATTGGCTTTAACTGAGATAGTCTAAATTGTTTGATTCCAATACCTCAACATTCTGTTGATTACGAGAGGATTGTTAGAAGACCCCTCTGGATTTTGTGGAGTGGGCATGTCATGGGTCAACACTGGCCTGCCTATGACAATGTAAATGTTAGAGACGAAGAGGATGAATTGCGCAGTCCTCCTCTGCTCTTGATTGTAATTAAATTGTTACATCTGGTTACATACTAGAAAGTCAGCCTGTCCACCTCAGCCCCTGATTACAATTTTCACATGGTTTCGCATCAAGTTTAGAGCCTTGGACAGACTCACCGACTGCTGTGTGAACATGTAACAAGGAAATAGAAGCAAAACGATTATTTGCCAACTGGATTTCAGCTCAGAGTGAGTCATTCCAAGCCATGGACCCTTTTTCCAATTTACTTGTGACATGCTTTTCTGAGACACTGATAGGGGGAAAAGCCATTTTCCAATACTTAATCTTGCAATTACTTCAGGCGCATGTAGTACAAGGTTATATGCGCCAGCGATTCTGCCTCAAACGGTCTGCTGAATATAACACATCCAGGGTAGAACATACCGGTTGGTAATGCGGTACTGGCCATTTTCCAGGTCGTAAACCGTAGCCACAAAATCACACCGCCACTTCGGCAGCATCTTTCTGCGAGTCCCTTGCAGTATGGGTACTCCTATACCATGCCTTGAACCTTACCTGGGGTGACGTCAACAAGGCTGGAGGGCGGGCCCCACTCGCCGTCTAGGCAGGGGGATCACCAGGACTCTCGCCGGCCGTTGCCACAGCTCGAGCAAATCAGATACTCTCGCAGCGCGTGGCAGGGGGTTTGTAACTCCGTTTGAAAATTCTTCGCAGCGTCAAGAAAGTCTGAGCCTATTTGTAAGGAAGGGTTCAGACAGGTGGACAAATCGTCAGTGCCATGCTGGTCAGTGGCGATTCACGAGACAGAGCATTAACCGGCCGGACTCATTTCATCAAATTTTCCCATTTGCGTATTGCTTTTTATTCTGCTTTTCATCTTGCTGCCCAATCCTTTATGCGAGACGAGCACTGCCCTAGCAGATGGGCTCTCCAACAGGACGGTGGCGTTCAGTGCGTCACCGTCTTGATGGAGCTGATCACGTTGCGCTTGCATGGGCAGCCCCCCCCCCCCCCCCCCCCCCCCTTCCCCCCCAAAAACCACTTCCACCGACATGGCAGCTGGCAGCAGCAGCAGCACCACTTCCAACTCCATGTCCACAGTTGGCACCACCACCAACATCACCACTTCCACCTCAATGGCCAACATTGGCAGCAGCACCACCACCACCACCACTAACACGTCCATGACCACCATCGTCAGCACCAACACCACCACTTCCACCTCCCTGTCCACCATTGTCAGCAACAGCACCCCATCCATCCCTGTCCACCATGTTCATGAGCATCACTCTTGGTAGCAGCACCACGAACATCTATAGAGCCATCGACCAAACGTGCAGCATCGGACTCAGCCCCTGTCACACATGGAAAAGCCAGATTAGCGATTGTTAGCAAGCGATCGCATAAACGTCACGTGGAACCGCTCGATAAGGAGGCGGAGTGATTAGCATTGCGGGTAGACCAGTAGACCTACCATGGCGGCCAGACTCGTAACAGTTCTCAATGAACGGATCTGCTTGGTTCTGCCCAGACAACCACTCTGTTTCATGAGCATTACGGTGCTTTTGCGCATCAGCACAAAAAACATATTCTTCTTCAGCAAGTTTACGGAAAATGTTACCCAGTGTAGGCGACAGTTCATCGAAGTTCGCCATTGTAAGAAAGAACTTCCAATTGGAGGCTCAGCTGGTTGAAAGGAGATATTTTAATGAAGCGACCTGGAGGAAGTGAAGTAAACAGTCGACCGGTTAACGCTCTGTCTCGTGAATCCCCACTGACCAGCATGGCACTGACGATTTGTCCATCTGTCTGAACCCTTCCTTACAAATAGGCTCAGACTAAACCCTGAAAAATAGGCTCAGACTTTCTTGACGGGGAGCTGCGTTTGAAAAATCGATCTGGACAGCAGACTGAAAAAGAATTCCCAACTCCCGTCGCTAAACCATTAGCGCCCGAGTTCCGAGTCATCATTTGAGCGCGCCATCCGAAACGAGGCTGGGAACGAGGCTTGTAGATGCCTGGTCACTCATTACCCCCCCCCCCCCCCCCCCCCCCCCCCCCCCCCCCCCCCCCCCCCCCCCCCCCCCCCCCCAACACACACACACACCCCACCTAAAAAAAAAAACCAACTCCAGGTACGCGCCCCCCGCACCCGGGGGGTTCAGCTAGGGCCAGATCTGGTTACACGTTTTGGCATGTCTCTAGGTCAGTGCTGGTTCGACCGGGACAATATTTGTTTTTGATAGACCTTTAGTTGACAGCTTCGTGGTGAAGGACCGCAAAACACATTTGTGTCCCTGTCGAACCAGCACCTCCAAATAGTGGCCTCAACAGGCCCCAAATAGACAAAAATCGAGCAAAAACATTACACTTTTTTCACTTTTTTTTTGAACCAAAATTTTCAGCTCGACTTCAAAACACCCTAAGCCAAGATGCATAACATTATTGAAAAAGACAAACCTTCCCGTTTTGGGCTTCAGATAGGATTTGGCACAGATCACATAATTTGACCGAAAATGTGCTCAAAATGGCACATATCTTGTGTTTCAAGAGTCTCATTCAAGTTGGAAACTCAATCCAAGTTGCAGATGACTAGTTTTCACCCTCCCAGCATATTCTACCCAGATGGATTTGGTGAAGAAGTTGAGGAGGTCACCCATTTGACCTACACAAGTACCCCCTGTCAAGTTAAAAGTCTATGAGCAGAAGTCTATGAGATTACACTCCATTACACTTAGGGTACTGGCGCCACGCTGTTGCCAGTGAATAAACACGCTGTCGCCTGCGAACGACTGAGCTGGCGCTTGCGAATCTATCTTCTAATCTGATTCGCGTACTGCTTTCATCTAATCTTTCCGCATGGGCATGGTGAGTTGCTCTCGCTTTCCTTTTGGGAGATTTGGCAGCAACAGCTCCTCGATTAAATGCGCGATGTCGTGTCCGATTAGCAGTGCATTGCATGGAGTGTTAGCTATTCAATTGGGGCTTCCCAAGAGCGACATGTGAACCAAGCGATTTGCCCACGCCTTATCTGAAAGTGGAGCTTGGATCCTTTGAGTGCAAGACGCTGGGCGCTGGTCATAAGGCTTCTGTTGACCAAGCATTCTTGAAGATACGTTTGCTTGATGACAGTGCTGGGCAGTTGCAGTTCAGGACAGGGCTGGAGGCTCGGCTGGCGGAGCACTTCAAAGCCATTCTCGACGCGATGCCCGGTACGCCCGAGCACTTCATTCCTGCCTTCCCCACCAAAGATACGAAGGCGCATGCTACATTTCGTGGGCTAGCGTGGCTTACCATCCCGAGTACGAAGTGCCTTGTCGCCCGCCCCAGTGAATCGAATGCCTCCTCATTGCAGAAGTGTCCCCAACTTATGTTTTTTTTACCAACATGCAGGGCACAGGACATTGTGAGGAAGATCAAGTCCAAGACACAGTTCTTCCTGTGCTTGTACCACTTTGTCAGGGCATTGCAACGGCTTCCTTTGTACTGTGCAGGGTTTAAAAACCCTGACTTTAAAAGGTGAGCAAAAAATCTACAAATTATATGTTTCTGTTTCTATCAGGTTTTTTATTGGTTTCGTGTTTTCCGTCAGCGTTGGTGTCGGTGTGACAAGGATGCAAGACAGACGTGACTAGACCAGAATAATGATTACAAAAACAGACCATGTGCACTGTTTTGTTTTTAATTGCGTTTTAGAGTGTCTGTGCTCGGTCTGATTTTTACATATTTTTCTGGCCGCCTCCAGCGACGGCAAAGGGTGGCTTAAGTACTTGGACAACTGGGGGGGGGGGTCAGAACTGTTTTTTTCATATCGTGCGATCGTTGCACTACAAATCTGAGGACGCCATCGTGTGCACGATACTGTAAACCCTCTGAATCCATATCTAAGTTTTAACAAAAAAAGGTATTTCTATTTAAGGGGGGGGGGGGAGGAGGGGGGGGTCAGCCCCCCTCAGGTTTTTTAGGCTCTATGTCTGCAGCTTTGTTTTTTTACTCCTGCTTCTTCCCATAATAATCTGCCATATCAATTGTTACCAATGTTTGTTTTACACATTTACATACATGATTACTCAGGCTACTATAAATAAATCAAATTAGACCCCACCATGCTGGTCCTCAACGCATAGGTCGTCGTTTTCTGGGCTTTGATGCTACCTACCATGCTTGCGTACATCAGTGTTGGAGTTAGGTTTAGAGGGCTCAAAGCCTTCAGCGAGGTAGTACAGTACTACGATCACCTCATCAAAGTAGGATGCAAGCGATGGAACATGAAGTGAGCTCATGCTCCCTTCTGCCCTATATGTATGCATGTATTGCCACAGCTCAGAAGCAATGGCGGATGTGATGGGACTACGTTATGTGATAATATCTATCTTGACTGAAGGTTAGCATAGAGTTTAGGGGAGGAGTTATAAGCTAGAGGGAATACTATAGACTACCAAGAGGTATAATATACCTAGTGAAGGGATGTAGGGAATTCTCGGTTGGCTCGTCAGTAGGATAATTGATTATAGCCGATAATACAGTTCGCTAGTATTGTATGGCAGCCGGAGGCGTGCTTGTGAGTGAGGCGGTACATATTGAGGAACTGTCACTCCGTGAGTCCGTGGATCCTTGTAACCCTAGGTATGACTGTACCAATGGGTCCTGATGACAGGCAGAATCCCTAACGAGTTTCCATACAATCACATTTGTCATAAAGATTCAATAGTCTTTGTGTATTTGTCTGTCCAGCTTTCCTCATCGAATTCTGACAATTTATGTTTTGGGGGGAGGCCCCAAGTAGTTGCAATTTGGGTAGGATCGAAGGCCCGACCGGTCCTACATTCCCCCAAAGTGATGAGCTCAGAATGTGATGGAAGTTGTTGGTTTGGAATCCCTATGCATTCAGAATCTCTGACCAACCTTTCTCATCTTATTCTGACAATTTGTGTTTTGGGGGAAACCTCAGGTCGTTGCCGTTTGGGTAGGGTCGAAGGCCCGACCAGTCCTACATTCCCCAAAAGGGATGAGCTCAGAATGTGATGGGAGTTGTTGGTTTGAACTCCCTATGCATTCAGAATCACTGTCCAGCTTTTCTCATTTTATTCTGACAATTTGTGTTTTGGGGGAAACCTCAGGTTGTTGCCGTTTGGGTAGGGTCGAAGGCCCGACCAGTCCTACATTCCCTCAAAGTGATGAGCTCAGAATGTGATGGGAGTTGTTGGTTTGGACTCCCTATGCATTCAGAATCACTGTCCAACTTTTCTCATCTTATTCTGACAATTTGTGTTTTGGGGGAAACCTCAGGTCGTTGCCGTTTGGGTAGGGTCGAAGGCCCGACCAGTCCTACATTCCCCAAAAGGGATGAGCTCAGAATGTGATGGGAGTTGTTGGTTTAGACTCCCTATGCATTCAGAATCACTGTCCATCTTTTCTCATTTTATTCTGACAATTTGTGTTTTGGGGGAAACCTCAGGTCGTTGCCGTTTGGGTAGGGTCGAAGGCCCGACCAGTCCTACATTCCCCCAAAGTGATGAGCTCAGAATGTGATGGGAGTTGTTGGTTTGGAATCCCTATGCATTCAGAATCACTGTCTAGCTTTTCTCATCTTATTCTGACAATTTGTGTTTTGGGGGAAACCTCAGGTCGTTGCCGTTTGGGTAGGGTCGAAGGCCCGACCAGTCCTACATTCCCCCAAAGTGATGAGCTCAGAATGTGATGGGAGTTGTTGGTTTGGACTCCCTATGCATTCAGAATCACTGTCCAGCTGTTCTCATCTTATTCTGACAATTTGTGTTTTGGGGGAAACCTCAGGTCGTTGCCGTTTGGGTAGGGTCGAAGGCCCGACCAGTCCTACATTCCCCAAAAGGGATGAGCTCAGAATGTGATGGGAGTTGTTGGTTTGGACTCCCTATGCATTCAGAATCACCCTCCAGCTTTTCTCATCTTATTCTGACAATTTGTGTTTTGGGGGAAACCTCAAGTCGTTGCCGTTTGGGTAGGGTCGAAGGCCCGACCAGTCCTACATTCCCCAAAAGGGATGAGCTCAGAATGTGATGGGAGTTGTTGGTTTGGAATCCCTATGCATTCAGAATCACTGTCCAGCTTTTCTCATTTTATTCTGACAATTTGTGTTTTGGGGGAAACCTCAGGTCGTTGCCGTTTGGGTAGGTGTCGAAGGCCCGACCAGTCCTACATTCCCCCAAAGTGATGAGCTCAGAATGTGATGGGAGTTGTTGGTTTAGACTCCCTATGCATTCGGAATCACTGTCCAGCTTTTCTCATCTTATTCTGACAATTTGTGTTTTGGGGGAAAACTCAGGTCGTTGCCGTTTGGGTAGGGTCGAAGGCCCGACCAGTCCTACATTCCCCCAAAGTGATGAGCTCAGAATGTGATGGGAGTTGTTGGTTTTGAATCCCTATGCATTCAGAATCACTGTCTAGCTTTTCTCATCTTATTCTGACAATTTGTGTTTTGGGGGAAACCTCAGGTCATTGCCGTTTGGGTAGGGTCGAAGGCCCGACCAGTCCTACATTCCCCCAAAGTGATGAGCTCAGAATGTGATGGGAGTTGTTGGTTTGGACTCCCTATGCATTCAGAATCACCCTCCAGCTTTTCTCATCTTATTCTGACAATTTGTGTTTTGGGGGAAACCTCAGGTCGTTGCCGTTTGGGTAGGGTCGAAGGCCCGACCAGTCCTACATTCCCTCAAAGTGATGAGCTCAGAATGTGATGGGAGTTGTTGGTTTGGACTCCCTATGCATTCAGAATCACTGTCCAGCTTTTCTCATCTTATTCTGACAATTTGTGTTTTGGGGGAAACCTCAGGTCGTTGCCGTTTGGGTAGGGTCGAAGGCCCGACCAGTCCTACATTCCCTCAAAGTGATGAGCTCAGAATGTGATGGGAGTTGTTGGTTTGGACTCCCTATGCATTCAGAATCACTGTCCAGCTTTTCTTATCTTATTCTGACAATTTGTGTTTTGGGGGAAACCTCAGGTCGTTGCCGTTTGGGTAGGGTCGAAGGCCCAACCGGTCCTACATTCCCCCAAAGTGATGAGCTCAGAATGTGATGGGAGTTGTTGGTTTGGACTCCCTATCCATTCAGAATCGCTGTCCATCTTTTCTCATTTTATTCTGACAATTTGTGTTTTGGGGGAAACCTCAGGTCGTTGCCGTTTGGGTAGGGTCGAAGGCCCAACCAGTCCTACATTCCCCCAAAGTGATGAGCTCAGAATGTGATGGGAGTAGTTGGTTTGGACTCCCTATGCATTCAGAATCACTGTCCAGCTTTTCTCATCTTATTCTGACAATTCGTGAGTCTGAATGCATACGGGGTCCAAACCAACAACTCCCATCACATTCTTAGCCGTAGCATATTCAATGCTGGTGACTTGTGAAACATATCTATGTATACGGTTGACTTGTGTAAGGAATTATCTACGGGGGACTTCTGTAAACTATATGTAGGTACGGCTGACTATTGTAACGCACTCAAAGCTGGAAACCTGTCAGACACACCAATTCATATGGGTGACTTATGTAACGAATCAGACGCTAGAGACTTCTGTAAACCAAATGTAGGAACGGCTGGCTATTGTAACGCATTCAATGCTGGACACTTGTGAAATATACCTTTTCATACGGGTGATGCGTGTAACGAATTATCTTTTGGAGGCATCTGTTAACCACCTATAGGTACGGCTGACTAGTGTAACGTATTCATTGCTGGAGACTTGTGAAGCACACCTAGTCATATGGGTGACTCGTGTAACGAATTATATTTTGAAGACTTCTGTAAACCTTACATAGGTCCGGCTTAGTTGCTTAACGCATCCAATGCTGGAGACTTGTGAGACACACCTATTATACGGGAGACGCGTGTAACGACTCAAACGCTGGAGACAACTGTTAACATATGTAGGTACGGCTGACTAGTGTAACGCATTCAATGCTAGAGACTTGTCAGACACACCTATTCGTATAGGTGATTCATGTTACAAATCAGACGCTGGAGACTAATGTAAACCATATGTAGGTACGGCTGACTAGTGTAACGCATTCAATGCTGGAGACTTGTGAAGCAGACCTATTTATACGGGTGACTCGTGAAGGACTCATATGCTGGAGACTTTTGTAAACCATCTCTAGGTACGGCTGACTAGTGTCACGCATTCAATGCGAAAGACTTGTGAGACACACCAATTCATACGGGTGACTCGTGAATAAATCAAATGCTGAAATGCTTGAGACTTCTGTAAACCATATGTAGGTACGGCTGAATAGCGTAACGCATTAAAAGCTGGAGACTTGTGAAACATACCTATTCATACGGTAGACTCGCGAAGGAATCTATTAGCATGAATAGCGGTGCTCTCGCTTGTTTTATGTCTTGGTGACTCCTTATGTACTCCCTTAGAACTATCGGTCCTGACAGTACTATGTCAGCTTCCCGTAGACTGTGTCATTCTTCATGACACTGTGACGACTTCCTGTTGACTGCGTCATCGGTTCTTCTGACACGCGCTGTCTAGCCTGTACCCTGATCAGGTTCCAGGCTACCGCCCCTTTCCTCCGCTGGTGTCCCTTTATGGTTCCCCAGTCTTTTGTAATGTTATTCTCGTCTCCGCATTTATAGATTGGCGTGCTGCACACACAAAGTCCACTCTCCGGAGTGTTATCCAAGCTGATAGGTTATACGGCCCTTCATTTACTACCACTGCTTTGCGATGCAACTTCCGCGAGGACCTCCCGCCATTTTGAGAAACTCCATGACATGGATGGTCTTTCCTGGACGCGCGGGATGCGCGGTATCATTCTCAGCGATGGCTGCGACCAATCCTTCCAACGGAGGAACGGCTCCTCTTGATGATTGGCTAGACGTTTGTGCGCCAGCTGCCTCTGCTAGCGGTCATGAGAGTCCTTCCGCCATCGTGGAAGTAACCCCCCCCGGTCATTCCTCCATCTTCTCTTCCTTTTCCTCCCCTGCCGTCTGTCGCCTCCTCCCGTCTGTCGTAGATGACTGTGACGTGCAGACTCAAGTCGGCGACTAGCCTGGACATCGGTGGAGATACCCCGTCTTCGTCTGCTCGCGTCCTTGACGTCGCTAACCTTTCTCCGGTGTTTGAGGCTCTGCCTGCATACCGGAGGTTGCCAAGCCGACCAAGCTCCCTGCTGATGTCTACGTCGTCTTTGCCCCCTTTGCTCTGCCCAGCCGACGGTCGGCTACTTGCATGAGCTTGCGGTCTAGTGGCTCTGTGCTACCTTCTGGAGAATTTTTTCGATCAAGCTGGCGGATCGCCGGCACTGCCGTAGGGTTCGCCAGAGGAGGACGACCTACGCGTCTGGACCTGGAGATTCTGGAGGTGGTAGGAAGCAGGGGGGTATGGTCAGCACCACTACGGGTGCTGCTCCCTCTACCCCCCAACCGGGTGAGTCGAGCAATAGAGGGGGGGACTTGGGATTGACTGATCATCGACGGCGGGATATTAGGACCTTTACATGCCTCGGCTCTGCTCTTCGCATCCTAGCGATAAATGTTCGAATTCTGCCCTTGCGATTTGCGATTTTCTGCCATTGGTGCGATTTTCTGCACCAGGTGTGACTTGCTGCAATGTCATTCTCGTCTCCTTTTTCCCATACCTCAAATGCTGGAGACTTCTGTAAACCATCTATAGGTACGGCTGACTAGTGTCACGCATTCAATGCTGGACACTTGTGAGACATGCCTATTCATACGGGTGACTCGTGAATAAATCAAATGCTGAAATGCTTGAGACTTCTGTAGGTACGGCTGAATAGCGTAACGCATTAAAAGCTGGAGACTTGTGAAACATACCTATTCATACGGGTTACTCGTGGAACGAATTAGATGATGGAGACTTCTGTATACCATATGTAGGAACGGCTGACTAGTGTAACGCATTCAATGCTAGAGACTTGTGAAACATTCATATTCACACGGGAGACGCTTGTGACGAATTATATGCTGGAGACTTCTGTAAACCATCACTAGGTAGGGCTGACTAGTGTAACGCATTCAATGCTGGAGACTTGTGAAGCATACGTATTCATACGGGTGACGCGTGTAAGGAATAACATGCTGGAGACTTCTGTAAACCATCTGTAGGTACGGCTGAGTTGTAATAATAAGATGTGTTTTCGTTTTCCGCCGTCAACATTCGAACTTCCGACGTAACTTTCTTGCTGCCCATTTTCCTTCTTATAATTCGGGCAGCACACTCGCATTTCCTGCGCCTGCGCTTCTGAGTGAAACCATCTCAGTTATTTGAAGGAATTGGGCATAAACATTACGTACATATAAGTAGCAGTGAGTGACATTACATTACATTACATACATTACATTACATACATTACATTACATAATAATAATACAAGCAGTGAGTGACATATAATAATACAAGCAGTGAGTGACATATAATAATAATAATACAAGCAGTGAGTGACATATAATAATGATACAAGCAGTGAGTGACATATAATAATACAAGCAGTGAGTGACATGTAATAATAATACAAGCAGCGCGTGACAAATACTAACAATACACGCAGTGCTTGACATATAATAACAATACGTGCAGTGAGTGACATATAATAATACAAGCAGTGAGTGACATATAATAATACAAGCAGTGAGTGACATTACATTACATTACATTACATTACATGTTAAAGTCTACTTGACACCGCGAGGGTGTATGAGACTCTGTGCTTTAAACAAAAAGAAAAAGCACCCACAAAGCAAAAACCCCATTACATCAGGGGTGTGTCGAGGACAAACAAACCAAACTCCCAACCACCGTTTTGGTGGCGTAGGTATTAAACCCCTTAGAGCCGGACCCAGATCTCAACCACTTACAGTGGCGGAGGTAAGAAGCTAACAAATGAGAAGTCACAAGAAGAAGAAAAAAAGGGATGATAAATTACGGTGCCACTAAGCAGTCCAGGGCTTCCTGTCTTGCTCTTCTACAAGTAGAAAGATAGTCGGCTAGGTTGCTCCAAAAAGACTTAGTGCCATTTCCATTCATAAAGGTTCTGAATGTGGAATCGCAGAATTCCACATTCCATACGGTTAAGTTGGTATCCTCATGGACATGCCTATAAATATCTGTAAACAGCTTCTGGTAGCGGAGGCGAATATCATTATAAAAAGGGCACTCAAACATATGCATTTCATCCTCAGGTTTTTGGAACCCACACATTTGACAGTGTCTCATTGAGCGAGGGATGTGTGCTCTATCCACCACCCTCATTCTTTCTGTGTTCAGCCAATGGGAACCCATTCTAAACTGTGCTATAGAACGAATCTGATCCTGCTTATGTAAGGCGGATGTAAAGGGAATCAAGCCATTCTCATCATTGCAGTTGGCTGCGAACCATTTTTTGGTATCGGAGGCGTTTAAAGCCAACCCTTCTCTCATCAGGGATGTCTCTAACTGCATTGGTGTCACTTGGGTACTTAAACCTCCATGACTCAAAAACTTCAGACATAATACCTTCGACATCGACAGCCTCCAAAATGTTGATGTTTTTACTGGATCCTAGCTTGTGGAGAGCACAACGCAAGTCATGAACCCAGCCAGTGTTGGAGTCAAAAGATTCCTCAAGAGCCATTCTAATGAGATCCTCAGGTTCTTTATGTATGGTCTTGTTCCAGAAGCGCAAAGCTTGTTTAAGCCAAGCAAAACACAACGGGGTTCTACCCAGCTCTTCCATGATAATATTAGATTGTAGTAGATTGGCAAACACCCAACATTTGTTTAAGTATACCTCTATGCCATTTCTCACAAGCATGGTCATTTGAGATAAGTGTGTTGTTCAGAATAGAAGGAGCCCACACCTCACAGCCAAAATTCAGGATAGGTTGTACAAGAGAATCAAACAGGTGGGTGAGAATATCAATATTGTATATCTCCATAGTATGGCATCGCCTACGGAGCATGTGGTGTGCCTTTTGGGCCTTAGTGAGCATCTAGAAAAAGCAGCTTTTGCACGATTGCTTGAGTCACCATCCACAAAGAGGGATCCCAAGTAGATAAAAGATAACTTTGTAGAAAGTTGTGCTCCATCATAGACAAATTTGTAATCAGGATCCATGCGGGCCTCATCACAGAATTGCTTGTTGAAAACGACAATCTCAGTTTTCTTTATATTCACAGCCATCTTAGTAGCCTCACAGAAATCTCTCAGACAGTCAAGCATCGCTTGCATATCTGCCGGGGATTCTGCCATTATAGCTAGGTCATCAGCATAAAGTAACAGTTGCAGAATCTTTCCCCTAAGCTCAGCCCCTACATTTGGGAGCTTGGATTGGAGGAACGATTCAATTCTATCAATGAACAGACCGAATAGGAGTGGGGATAGGGGGTCTCCTTGTTTAACTCCTACAAGGGATGGAAAGGAGGATCCAATGTCCCCATGTAGGCGAACTTGGAAAACAACATGAAATATACATGGACTTCAGAATACTGAGATAGGGGTCCTTGACTCCTAGCCTTGCTAAGCAATCCCATAGCAAGTCTCTGTTGACCCAATCATAAGCCTTCTTGAAATCAACAAAAGCCACAAAGAGTGGTTTTTTCTTTTTCTCTATATTTATCTACAATATGGTTAAGAATGAATGATGCATCTGCAGTACCCCTACCACTTCTAAATCCATATTGGCCAGCGGCTCTGACATATAATAATACAAGCAGTGAGTGACATATAATAATAATAATACAAGCAGTGAGTGACATATAATAATACAAGCAGTGAGTGACATATAATAATACAAGCAGTGAGTGACATATAATAATAATACAAGCAGCGCATGACAAATACTAACAATACACGCAGTGAGTGACATATAATAACAATACGCGCAGTGAGTGACATATTATAATAATAATAATAATAATAATAATAATAATAATAATAATAATAATAATAATAATAATAATAATATTACAAGCAGTGAGTGACATACAATAACACAAGCAGTGAGTGACATATAATAATAATAATAATAATATTAAAAGCAGTGAGTGACATATAATAATACAAGCAGTGAGTGACATAATAATAATAATAATATTACAAGCAGTGAGTGACATATAATAATACAAGCAGTGAGTGACATATAATAATAATAATAATAATAAAAAGGTAATGATAACGCCTGGTGGGGCGTGGTGTTAAGGGAGCCCGTCGTACGCGGGTAGGGAGCGGTCTCCTACCTCAACTGGACAAGCTACCATCGCGGTTGACGACGACCTGCAACGCCAAGAGCGACAAAAGGGGGAGTCGAACCCCCGACTCTTCGTTCCTTAGCAATCTGGTCTACCACTAGACCATTGTAATCGCTAAAGAGTCTTAATAATAATAATATTACAAGCAGTGAGTGACATATAATAATACGAGCAGTGAGTGACATATAATAAACAAGCAGTGAGTGACATATAATAACAATACACGCAGCGCGTGACATATAATAATACAAGCAAGGAGTGACATATAATAATACAAGTTGTGAGTGACATATAATAATAATGATAATAATGATAATAATAATAATAATATAATAATAAAATAATAATAATAATAATAATAATAATAATAAATAATAATAATAAATAATAATAATAATAATACAAGCAGCAGTGAGTGACATATATAATAGCAATAAACGCAGTGAGTGGCACATAATAATACAAGCAGGAAGTTACATATAATAATAATACATGCAGTGAGTGTAATGAATTCAATGTTGGTATACACAAACATGAATGAGCTCACAGAGACACACACATACATGGGCATTATTGGTAAGTCTAAGATAAGTGCTAATAAAATCAAGTACCATCAGTGCCAATAATAGTATATTTATATATGCCCTTAGGGCATAGACCTTACGGGTTTACGCCCTATATATATATATATATATATTATATATATATATATATATATATATATATATATATATATATATGGTCCGCTGCAATCGTGTTGTTATAACCGAAAGGCTTTCCCTTATCAACCCACTTCTTCAGGATCTGCTTCTGGGCGCTGTCCTGTACAATTGTGTTGCCCAAGAACCCCTCCACACACTCAGACCAACAGCTTCAACACCTTGGCGTAGGTGACTTCGCCAGCATTCACCGCCTGGTGGAATACCAGCAAGAGGACTGCAAGTAGCGACAGCGATGTAGCGGCTTGAATACCACTCTGCTGAGCGACCTTGGCACAGTTCTTTGCCTGACACATGTGCTTCACTGCATGGGCCAGGTTGTCACTTCCTCTTTCTCTGCAATGGAGGCACGAGCTAACCATATTCTGTCCACCCGGTGGGCTTTCTCCTCCTCCTGCTCCTCCTCTTTGCGGCTGTATCTACTGGCTGGGACTTTTTTGCCAGAAAACGATAAGCATTTTCCGATAGCCGTCATTCTGGTTAGGTCGCGGTGCACAATGGGAAGGGGGGCAGATACGGGGGGTAGAGCTGTTGAGCGGGCCACTCCTTCCGCTGTTGTTGTAATGCTTCGCCTGCCTCACCTGCGCCGTGGGTGGCGTGACGATGGACTTTTCGGATTTGCCGGGACTCCCACCCTCGCCCTCGTCGGAAACAAGGTCACAGAAATGAAGAGCTCGTTTGGCCATGCTTAACAAACAATCGCAAGCTGAATTTATTTGCTGTTGGAATCGACATGTCGAAAAACTACTGCGAACAGAAAGAAGCAGTACTCCGATGTGACTTTACGAAGATAGATTTATGCCCCTGTCGAATCTCGAATCTGGGCGAGTGACCTGTCTACGATGCTGTAGAGTGAGCTGTCATTCCTTGTGAACAGGCTGTAAACCCTTCTCATAGACTTCTGCTCATAGACTTTTAACTTGACAGGGGGACACAAGTACCAAGCCAGGCCATTCCCAGCCCTTACAGGCTGGCATACCGACCCGCAGCAGTCGGAACGAGAGGCAAGATCATGCAGTTTCTGACAATTCAACTTCAGGCATTATGACGGATGGCACAATTCGGTGGAGATTGATCGATTCCCTGGCTCGATCTGTGCTCTGTTGAGCTCGCGGCAGTCAGTTACGTACGATCGTGTACCCTCGGGACTTCCGGGAAGCTTTCTCCACAGGCCACGGCAGGATGCGAAAATACGATGTAAACTCCGGAAATTGCTTTGCGTTTGCTTTTGGTCTTCACGGAGACATCGCAAAAGAAATAACCAGGGGTTTTTGGCCTGGGGCCCCCGGAGGCTTAACCCCCCCGCCCGCCCCCCCCCCCCCCCTTTCACCGGCGTACTTCCTCCTGCCGGTCGCACCGGGATTTTGTTTGTAACGGTGTGTGTTTCTAACTATAGTAAACTACTATAGTAACTACTACAGCAGGGGCTGGTTTCTCGCGGACGTCAAATACAGTACAGTTAATACAGTTCTCGCGGACGTCAAATACAGTACAGTTTGTAAGGGTGTGTTACTACTATAGTAACTACTATGGTAACTACTACAGCAGGGGCTGGTTTCTCGCGGACGTCAAATTGTCCATGTTCTGAAAGCCTCAAACCTCATCGAGAGAATCCTGGAGAGAATACTTGGTGCTCGCCGGTGCTCGCCGGGCTGGTCTTCAGCGGATCCTACGTGGACTTCAGCGGAATTGAAAAACTTCAGCGGGAGGGTCAGGGCTCCCGCTGAAGTTTTGCATTCCGCTGAAGTCCACGTAGGATCCGACATAGCAAAATGTCAGCGGAACCCCACTGGAAACACTTCGTGCCAGCGTGGACTTCAGCGGAACTTCAACGGTGACCGAAACCCCCACTGGAAACACACCCTAAGACCGGTCTCTCCAGGGTCTCTCAAACAAAAAAAACCTGTATCGGATCGGATCGGATGGATAGGATAAGATTTTCCGGCTCGGCTCCATAATCTGCGGCGCTGTGCGTTCCTTTCTCTTTGGCTTCTACCTTCCTGATTCTTGCTTGCGGATACTGTATATTTCGTCGGTACAGCGCAGGTTACCCGGTGGGGACAGAGCGCGGTAGACAGCTGCCGTCTACGCTAAGGAGAAATATCTTGCTCGAGGTATTGCCCTCGCCCACGCCCACGCCCTGCCCATTGTTCAATACACAGCTCAACATATACACTCTATGCTGCTCCTCCCTTCAGGTTGACCAGGGCATCTCAGAAATGAACCCTTTCGTTGGTAGGTTTGGGACGCCGTTTCTTACCCCTGTGCGCGGATGACTTGCTCGATGTTGGAGAAATTCTCGACGGACTTCCGCAGCACAGAAGATACCCACGATGCATTTTGTCAAGAGGGGACTCCTACTGGCTGAGCTGGCTTATAATGTTCCCACCTTCTTCTCTGGTGGCCACGCGATGAACCCGTGAGTCACCTAACTATGTATTGTACTATTGGTTCTGTGCAAGGGTGTCTATGTGTATTAGTTTTGGTGCCCTTGGCCATCGGGGCCGATGGCACACCCAGGTGAGACTGCCCCCCCCCCCCCCCCCCCCCCCCCCCCCCCCCCCCCCCTCAATATACACCAGAGTTTTTCTTTTCGGCTTTTCATAGCAGCTTACAGGCATCTCCCTGGGCCAACAACTTGGTACACAGAGCATATTTCAAGCAGCTCTGGAAAGCTGATTATGTCAGCTTCAAGGTGCTCGAGGTTGTGCCAAGTTTGGCTAAATAGCCAGGCAGGGGAGCTGCCTAGAAGCTGCTGCTGTAGCTGAAAAGCTATAAAAACACCGAAATACACGCACGCTATACGTGGATGTACTGTCCGAAAACAAGGAGACATAGCAACTATCTATGGCTTAAAGATTCTTCAGCTTCAATATCCTTGCAAGTAGCTTCTTCAGCTGCATTGTCCTTTCACCAGGGTTGCACAGGCATAGGACAACTCTCTAGTTCTCTAACACTACCTACCCCATCCATCCCCTAATTCATACCAACATAGACATACAGAGGGCAACTCTCTAGTTCTCTAACTCTACCCTACCCCATCCATCCCCTGATTCATACCAACATAGACATAGGACAACTCTCTAGTTCTCTAACACCTACCTACCCCTTCCATCCCCTGATTCATACCAACATAGACATACAGAGGGCAACTCTCTAGTTCTCTAACTGACTAAAACTCTACCTACCCCTTCCATCCCCCCTTGATTCATACCAACATAGACATTAGCCCAGACAACTCTCTAGTTCTCTAACACTACCTTTACCCCTTCCATCCCCTGATTCATACCAACATAGACATACAGAGGGCAACTCTCTAGTTCTCTAACTGACTAACTCTACCTTTTACCCCATCCATCCCCTGATTCATACCAACATAGACATAGGAGAACTCTATAGTTCTCTAACTGACTAACTCTACCTACCCCATCCATCCCCTGATTCAATTTACCAACATAGACATTACAGAGGGCAACTCTCTAGTTCTCTAACACTACCTACCCCTTCCATCCCCTGATTCATACCAACATAGACATTACAGAGGGCAACTCTCTAGTTCTCTAACTCTTACCTACCCCTTCCATCCCCTGATTCATACCAACATAGAAATTGGAGAACTCTTAGTTCTCTAACACTACCTACCCCTTCCATCCCCCTGATTCATACCAACATAGACATACAGAGGGGCAACTCTCTAGTTCTCTAACTCTACCTACCCCTTCCATCCCCTGATTCATACCAACATAGACATAGGAGAACTCTCTAGTTTCTCTAACACTACCTACCCCTTCCATCCCCTGATTTCATACCAACATAGAGCAGTACAGAGGGCAACTCTCTCTAGTTCCCTCTAACTCTACCTACCCCTTCCATCCCCTGATTTCATACCAACATAAAATTGGAGAAACTCTCTAGTTCTCTAACACTACCTACCCCTTCCATCCCCCTGAATTCATACCAACATAGACACTACAGAGGCAACTCTCTAGTTCTCTAACTGACTAACTCTACCTACCCCATCCATCCCCTGATTCATACCAACATAGACAGAGGACAACTCTCTAGTTCTCTAACTAACTCAGATACACTAGACCTACCCCATCCATCCCCTGATTCAATAACCAACATTAGGACGATACAGAGGGCAACTCTCTAGTTCTCTAACTCTACCTACCCCTTCCATCCCCTGATTCATACCAACATAGACATAGGACAACTCTCTAGTTCTCTAACACTACCTACCCCTTCCATCCCCTTGATTCATACCAACATAGACATACAGAGGGCAACTCTCTAGTTCTCTAACTGACTAACTCTACCTACCCCATCCATCCCCTAATTCATACCAACATAGACAGAGGAGAACTCTCTAGTTCTCTAACTGACTAACACTACCTACCCCATCCATCCCCTGATTCATACCAACATAGACATACAGAGGGCGGGAACGGGTCTCTAGTTCTCTAACACTACCTACCCCATCCATCCCCTGATTCCATACCAACATAGACATACAGAGGGCAACTCTCTAGTTCTCTAACTCTACCTACCCTTCCATCCCCTGATTCATACCAACATAGACATAGGACAACTCTCTAGTTCTCTAACACTACCTACCCCTTCCGAGTGCCCCTTTTGATTCATACCAACATAGACATACCAGAGGGCAACTCTCTAGTCTATTCTCTAACTGTAAACTTAACTCATTACCGACCCCATCCATCCCCTAATTCATCTACCAACATAGACAGAAGGAGAAACTCTCTAGTTCTCTAACTGACATAACACTGACCTACCCCATCCATCCCCTGCCTCTGAATTGTCATACCAACATAGACATAGGACAACTCTCTAGTTCTCTAACACTACCTACCCTTTCATCCCCTGATTCATACCACATAAACATACAGAGGGGCAACTCCTCTAGTTCTCTAACTCTACCTACCCCATCCATCCCCTGATTCATACCAACATAGACCAAAGGAGAACTCTATAGTTCTCTAACTGACTAACTCTACCGTACCCCATCCATCCCCCTGATTCAAAACCAACATTTAGACATAGGACAATCTTCTAGTTCTCTAACACTACCTACCCCTTCCATCCCGCCATCGGATCATACCACATTAGACAAAACAGAGGCAACTCTCTAGTTCTCTATACTCTACCTACCCCCTTCCATCCCCTGATTCATACCAACACAGACATAGGAGAACTCTATAGTTCTCTAACTGACTAACTCTACCTACCCCATCCATCCCCTGATCATACCAACATAGGACAGAGGGTCAACTCTCTAGTCTCTAACACTTACCTACCCCTTCCATCCCCTGATTCATACCAACATAGAATACAGAGGCAACTCTCTAGTTTTCTAACTCTAAACTACCCCTTCCATCCCACGTTTGATTACATACCCAAACATAGACATAGGAGAACCTCTTCTAGGTCTCTAAACCACTATCCTACCGCTTCCATCCCCTGATTCATACCAACCATTAGAACATACAGAGGGCAAACTCTCTAGTTCTCTAACTCTACCTACCCCATCCATCCCCTGATTCCATACCCAACATAGACATTACAGGAACTCTCTGTTCTCAACACTACCTACCCCTTTCCATCTCCTGATTCATACCAACACGACATACAGAGGGCCAACTCTCAGTTCTCTTAACTTCTACCTACCCTTCCACCCCCTGATTCATACCAACATCAGACATAGGACAAACTCTCTATTCTCAACTGATATCTTCTACCCAACCCCATCCCATCCATCCCCTGATTCATACCAACAAGACATACAGAGGGCAACTTCTCTAGTTCTCTACACTACCTACCCTATCCATCCCCTGGGATTCATTTACCAACAGAGACATAGGAGCAACTCTTTATAGTTCTCTAACGACTAACTCATACCTACCCCATCCATCCCCTGATCATTACAACATAAGACAGAGGCGCACTCTCTCTAGTTCTCACACACTACCCACCCCTTTCCATCCCCTGATTCATACCCAACATAGACATACAGGAGGGTAACCTCTCTAGTTCTCTATACAACACTTCCGCTAGAGACCGTACTCTCGGCATACTTTCCGATGCTCCGCTGCTCATGTGCACAATAGCCACCAAAATACACTATATTTAAGGAGAAATGCTCCTACTAGTTCGATAGCTAACGCACTAACGCTACCGCTTCAAAACACTACCCTACAGAATAATGACTGGACCTCCTACCAACATAAAGAGAGACACCCTAAGCCGAGGAAGGCAGACTCTCTAGTTCTCGCTAACTGCTGCCTACTCCCATCTCAGATCCCTGCTGAAACGATCTGATCAAGCCAAACATCGGACAGAGGGCACACTCTCTAGTTCTCATACTAAGACTAGACTCACCGTGACCTCCCACCATCCCCTACTCGATTCTATCCAGACCCATAGAAACAAAGAACCCCGCGCAGAATCGATACGTCGATATTCTGTTCAATCACAGTCAATAAGCTCGTTTACCCCACTTGCTTCCAGTCTCATCCCCTGATTCATAAGCCAATGAACACCATATACGGTCCATACGGGATAGGATCAACTCAATCTCATAGTCTTTACTAACTGACTATTCTGCTTTACCATACCGCATCATTACTCCCATCTATCCACCTGGTACTCGATTATCTAAGGAGCTACAACAATAGTACAGAACATACAGAAGGCAAAGCTCTTCCCCTAAAGGTCCATTACATAAACATCTGAACCCTCCAAGCATACCATCCCGCTCACCGACTTC
>JAJSRW010002726.1:7191-17812 GCA_022414725.1 Microglena sp. YARC | reverse complement strand
GTATATCAAATAAGTTCTCTTTTCCAAACTCCGAGCGAGTGATTCCCCCTCCCCCCTTCGTCAATCTGCACTGTAATCTTATCATAAGCGAGTGTCCATTCCTCCTTATAACCTGCCGCCAATGGGTTCCCATATTGATCAACTGTATTGTTATAAGCATCACACCAACATTCAATACATTTCCACGTTGCTTCTGCTTTCCCCTTGTATCGAATAGATGAACATCAGAACCCATTTCTCCCTCAAATCCCCCATTCAGGAATTGCTGCTGATTTCCAAGCTCAATTGCAATGGATCCGAACATAGTTGATGTTTTTCTTGTTCGATCCAATCCGTCAGAATTGCGGAAGGCATAGGTTTGACATGTCCTAAGCTACAGCTACGATGAAGGCCGGTTCGCGCTAGTTTGTCGCAATTATGGAATCCTAACTGTCTGTTCTGGTATGTCTTTTGTGTTGATGATATCTAACAACTGTCCAGTGATGAAGATGTGTCGTTAAAGTGGCACGAGTTTCGTCTTCGTCGACAACTTCCGCGTCGAATGTTTCATGGCGATATGCTCTTGGGAAGCCTATATTGTAGTAGAATTTTCTCCATGGCTAAACCAGGAGTCATTGAGAACATGGGGGATAGAAAAGTTGCTGTTTTTAGGTTCTTGTTCTTTCAATGGCTTCTATGCTTATGTATGGCTAACCCAATCACCACTATTAGGCTAAAGGGGACCAACCATTTTTCATCCTATGCACCATCTTGCCCCTTGCAAATACTTTCCCAAATTAGCCTCTTCTATTTCAGTAGAGAAGTTGATATTTATTTTCTCATATGCTTAATAGGAATAAATTTATAAACGTTAGGACCGTTCAAAACATTTGTATTTGACGTTTTCTCTTTATTTATTTTTTTACTAATATTTCATTAGATTGGTTCTTGTGTAAAATATCTGAATCTACATGAATGAGATTATTGAATATAAATAAAGATTAAAATTTATCTTAGGCTTAGGTTTGATCTATAAATGATTTAATATTTTGATAACCACATAAATTTTTTAAAACGTTTTTGGAAACTTAAAACCAAACCTTTATTTTTAAAGATGATTTTATTAGAATTCAAAAACTGAAAAAAATAATTGATTTAATGCAAGTGTTTTAAAAACCAAACCAAAAAAATTAAATAAATAAGTTATTCAACAAGATCATTCAATTTTTTTTCTTCCCGATATTGGTGTTTTTTTATTGCTTATAAATTGTAATATTTCGATGCTTACATGTAGCACCTGAATATTATTTTTTTTCTTCTCCATTTACGTTTTAACATACGAGATTTATAATACTGAAAAAAAAAAAAAGAAGAAGTAAAAGAAAGATAATGAGAAAACATACAGTGAAATGGAAGAAGAAATGGCCTTAGAGAAAGAAAAGTATGGTTTATTTTACAAAGCTAAAATGGAATGGAATTTGTTATATATAGACTAAAGAGTGTGGAGAAATTTGTGTTTTTTTTTAATCTTGAGATAACTCTACAGCCGGTGGAGACTATCAGGCCACGAGTCCTGCTCGCAATTTATATATCATATCTCGCTTGCTGTCTGATGCTATATTGAAGTCTTTTTTTTTTTTTTTTTGGCTAATTATTACATGTATAATGGTCCGTCTTTCATATTATTATATAAAATATATGATTTAATATGTGAGATAGTACTACAATCGATGATTTTTAAAATGAGAATTGATAATTGAATATTTCTAGGATAATTAACTATGTAATTGGAATATATTTAGTTTAAGAAGTAAGTAATAGCAATGTGGTTTACGTAGAGTGTGGATTTGAATCTGATTATTATTTATGGTTTTATTGATATATATTTAAAATTTTAATTTAGGATCTTATAGTTCATTGTTTTAATTTTATAACTTATATGTAATACTAATCATATTATAAAATTTAATGGGGATTCTACATTCGACATTTATGATGTAAATATTTTTGATTATTATTTATAATTAAAAAAAATATTATTTAATTTTTTAAAAAAAGTTGTAAGAGGACCGATAAATACAATTGAAATATATATGATAAAGCTAAAGAAGATTACAAGTATGTGAGAAAGGAAATGAAAAACTAATAATTTAACAAATAGTTCACTTCAAAGAATTTTAATATTTATTTCTGGTATGTGGGTTGGGAAGGATAGATAAATAAAGTTGTAAAAAATAAAATAATATTTTTTTATCTTCCATTTAAATTTTTTGGATAAAGTACATATTTGGATCCTTTAGTTTTGGAGCTCGGTGTCCATTCGGGGCCCGCTCCATACTTTTTCATTTGTGTCTAAGTAGTCCCTGAGTTTTGGCTATTGTGTCTACTTTGATCCTCTGCGTTTACAATTTTGTGTCTTTTTCCTGGGTTTAAATATTGTACTATTTGGTCCATGAGTTTTCGATTTGTGTCTAAATTGTCCCTAGAATTATTAGAAATAATTTAATTTTTCCTTAATTTTGCTTAACTCATTAACATAATAATTAACTTAAACGGTGAACCGAACTGTTTTAATTAATCAAAACACTGACATAGAGATTTTCAATTATTGTGAAAGTTTTAAAATCCTTATCTCATATAATTTGACTAATTAAAACAATGCTATTAGTTGTTTACGTCAATAATCTGGGTACGGGGAAGTTAACGAATGCCATTAAATTAATCAGACAATTAAACTTAGGGTAAAATAACATTGTTTTGGTCCCTATAGTTTCTCACGTTGGGTTTCATTTTCATCCCTTTACTTCAAAATTGACTTTTCTTCGTCCCTTGTAACTTTCCAAAACCCCACTTTTCTAGTCTCTTCTAGTTAACTTTTTCCTGTTAGTTGATGTTAGTCCATCGGTGACGATGGGTATTCTTTAATGACGTGGCAGGTTTACTTGATTTTTTTATCTAATATTTTTTTAAATGATGTGGATTTTAGTTTCCTCCTCCTCTCTCCAAGACCTTCTCATCTCTTCTTTCATCTGCAATTTCCTTCTCATTTTTCTTTTCAAAAATGGAAACAAGGATCCAGAAAATCAAAATACGTCTCCAGCAAGAGAACTCAACAACTGTAAAAGGGAAAAATAAAGCTCAAACTAATACAAACTAAAAATTGATAAGAACAAAGTAAAAGGGAAAAAAAATCTTCCCTGAGACATCCAGTGAAGGTTGTTCGGCTGGAAATAAGAAAATAATGGTGGAGGGATTTTTAGATTTGAATAGATTCTGAATTTTAAACGAACAGAAAACATATCTAAATTTAAACCAACCAAATCGAAAGCTTCGAATACATAATGATAATTTGAATCACGAGCTCGCGAATCAAACGACAAGGCGATTAGACTGCGACGGTGGTGCGTTTTGATTTTTGATGGATCTGGGTTTGCAACGAAGTTTCACACAAACGAAAAATAGAAAATGTTGATAACGCTTCTCGATGAGACAACAGGGTTACGGCGGTTTGATGGGGCGAGTAACGAACAGCTGCAATGATTGATGGATTTGAACGGAGCAACCTACAATGACATGGAGATGCACAAGGACTAAACGGAATCGTGAATTCTACGATTACAAGAAGCTCGTGATGGAGAATGAAAGAAGAACGAAATGGAAATGAATAAAAGAAAAGTGAGAGTTGCTGTGTTGTTGGGTTTAAACAAGGGGAGGAAGGGAAATGGGGCGGCAGCGGCTGTTAAGGTCTCTGCTGAGACGAGTTTTTTGATTCTATGGATCTTGTTTTCCATTTTTGAAAGAAAATGAGAGAAATTGCCAGATGAGAGAGAGAGAGAGAGAGGAAGAGAGAGAGAGAGGACGAGAGAGAGAGAGAGAGGAGAGAGAGAGAGAGAGAGAGGAGATTGTTTTAAGGAAAGAGCAGAGGAGGAACTAAATGCCACATCATTAAAATATTGATAAAAAAATCAAGTTAAACCTTCCATGTTATAAAAAATATCATGTCAGCCAAGACTTAACCACTTACTACAAATTTGCCTTAGTTAACACCATTCATTTTCATGTAGTTGATATTTTTGCTATAAACGTTAAACTTATAAATTAAGAGTTCAACAAAGAAAAATAAAAATAAGAGAAAAAAAAACAAGCGTCAACTTTTAACAATCCCGGAAAAAGGTGATTATTGATGGCTTTTTGCGTGTCAACTTTCATGATTCAAAACATCAAAACGAATCGGTTTTACAAGCGAAAAACTGTCGAATATGATTCGCTTGACGTGTTAACTATTATTAACAGTGATAGCGTTGGTCTCGTAAATAGTAGAATACGGGATGAACCTAAAACCTATTGTCTTTCTTTCCTCTTCCTTCCAGTCTTCAATTTTCAGTTTTTCTCTTCTCCATTGTTTCATTTTCAAGGATTTTAGTGCCAAGCTTCGTTGATATGGTAGAGATTTTCTTTGTTTCCTTCAATTCTTTATCCTCCATTTCCTCTTCTTGCGTCGTTTGACTACCTACAAATATTTTACTTGGCTAAAATTTCCCCTCTTCGGTTATTTACATTCCTTGCCGCCTGAACCTCTCATTTTTCTACTTTTTGCAGCCAATTAGGGTTTCTTTCGAGTGGAGCACAGAGTGACAAGCCGGTCATGGCTATAGTTCTCTCCTTTGGTGTTTGTTCTTAACTCTACATTCCAAATTCGATTTTCCTTTGTAGTTATTTCAAGCTACTATATTTGTGCATTAAGGATTGAGAGAGAGAAAATTCAAAGGCTAAATGGGTATAGGATCTGCTAATAAGAGTAATATGCCCTAAAGAGAGTTAACTGGCTTCTTGGTGTGGATTTTTAAGGTTGGTGATTTGTGATCTTGAGTAGAAAAAAAAGTAAAAGGTTTTAGTAATATATTTAGAATCTGGGGAAATTTAGATTGAAGGGTTCAGATTTATATGTTCATTTTATTTATAGCCTTAAGGCTTTTGCATTAAGCAATGTCTAATTCGTAATGAAGGATAGTAGTGTAGAAAGTTCTTGCTTTTTTATGAAGCTGAGAAGATTCCATAGGCTTGCTTTGGTTTTTTCTTTATTGGTATTTTGCTTATATTTTTAAATGTGTTCATTTTTACTAGAATGGCCAGGAACATTGGGCTGTTTATGTTCTTGTCAGTTTTCTAATGATTATTGCATATCAATTTGTTAGGAATGGGTGTCCCTAGAACTGTAATTCTTTAATAATAATAATTTATTAAGAATAAATTAATTAAATAAACATAAGTATTCTTTAACATTATTAAGCATTGATTCAATTAATGATATTAGAATATATGGAATAATAAATATCAAGACATTCAAATAGTAAACGCTAAGTCACTCTTAATAAATTCCACGACTTAGTATGCTGAGTCATACGAGAGGTTAAAAGTCGAGTGAGTCACTTAAAACGTGTCTACAGTAAACGGAATAACGTTTGGAACCCTTATCCTGGTAACACTGTTGATGCTTCGCATTTTGGTTTATAGACAATTGATTATCCTGATACATTATGTGGGAGACATTGAAATGGAAGTTCATATGCGAATGTTTTGAATTGTATAGACAGGACCACGACTGTTTCGTTCACTTTTCTCATTGTACCGTTTACGAGAAATGACGATATCAAACTAAGTTTATCAATCCCCCGTGATAGATCTCAAATCCTGAGTGAAATCGCGGACTCCTATTTGTGGAGTTTATGTTTTTTGATTCACAATAGTTTGAGAGCGATCTGTAGAACGCTCAATACACTCCTGTTTTTGGGAACATGAAGATTAAGTAGCTGGAACTCAATTTTCACGAGATGGAATTCATACCTTCCCTATAAATTAACGGTATCAAGTGCGGATACCCTAAACATTTTTAGGAAAACTTTAGGAAACTCCCTTGATTACTGATTCGAGACATGAACAAGTGGGCGCCCAACGGACTCTCCACATGATCACAGAAAGTACCTTTCTAGTTCGAACTAAAGATAAAGTTATGGGGAGGAATCAGCGGAACACAAGGATAAGCGGTATTACGAGGGGCAAACGGTACATTTATCGCCTGTAATTATGAGGGGTTCCAACGTGAAGGATAATATCACAGGAATATAAATAAAGAATAACACTCAAATGGACATACTCATCTGTAGTGAGGCGGAGTTCAGCTATGAATCTATAGTTGAATTATTCATAGTAGATAATAAAGTAATTAAACTGATTATGTGTTAATCACTTAATTGACTAATTATTAACCCATGTCTATAGGATTCCATCGGGTCCCCTATGCTAGCCCAAATATCGTAGTTCGCGAAATCAAGTAGAAGAAATGGAAATTTTAAGTAAATGAATTACTTAAAATAAGCAATATTAATTTTTTAATATGAGTATATTTTAAACGTTAAATTAATATAACATTATTTAATTGTTTAAAATAATGAGTTTATTTCAAAACAGGAAATTAATAATGAATAATGAAATAAATTATTTAATATGAGTATATTTAAATGGAATTAATAATTTGAAACTTAATTAACAATATTAATTGTTCAAATAATTAATTTATTTAAACGAAATTAAAATTAAATATTAATTGATTAATTTAATAATAAAATGTTATCAATAAAATTATTTAATTAAATAATGAGTTTATTTAATGGAAAAATTAAAATAAAATAATTTATTATTAATTTATTTAAATAATGAAAATTATTTAAATGGAATTAATAATTTAAATATAATTTGATAATATTTAGTCGGATAAAAGATTAATATTATTAATTGTTAAATAAAATAATTTTATTAAATGCGAAATTATATAAATAAATAATTAAGTTGACTCATTTAATTTAAGAGCTGGAATTTCAAGCCCAAATTGGATTAATGAACCCAATTAAATTGGGACCAAAATAATTAATTAAAAAATTAGAATTATTTATTATATTATTAAAGCCAAAATTCAGGCCATGACATGTATTTTAGGAGAGATAATTGTTTTGAATTATATCCTAAAATAATTACATAGGATTTATTTACCAAGATAAATAAAATAAAGAAAATAAAATAATCTCCTATTTATCTTATGCATTTCGAAATGCAGATAAAGGGAAAAGGAGATAATCTTTTTTTTTTTTGTATTTATCTCTATAGATTAATCCTAAGGGATTTAGATTCTATTTCCGATAAATAGGAGGTTGATCATTCATAAATACACAATACAATCCTGTAGAAATTCGAAATTCTCTCTTCTTCCTCTCCTCCCCTATTGCCGATTTTCCATAGCCATTGGAGAAAAATATTTTTTTATTCTTCCCAATTTCTTCTTAAGTTTCGATCCACAATCGGATTTCGATGATCGATCGAAAGATATAGCCGATTAGAAGATCCAGTGTTGCTTGAGATTTGCATGCTGTAAAGAAACCTCCAACGTATTCTCCATTAATTACTCAAGTAAGTAAACGGTGTTTAATTTTCGAAAATAGAGCATGAATCTACAGCTGTACTTAATATTTATTTCACAAAATTGGCATGATGTTAATAGATCCATTAATATATGTTAATAAATTTACTAAATAAATTTCCGCTAGTTTAGTAAATCATCCTTCAAATTCGGTATTAGAGGTTATTTTAATTATCAAGCAAAATTGTGGAATATTTTCGAAAATTTTTGTGGGTGCATAAAAATGTTTTATGTAATGTTTATATAAAATTGTGGAGGTTTGCTTATTGACTGTTTAGTTTCTTGAGGCACTTAGTTTTATATTTAGGAGAAATTTGTAAAACCCTATTTTAGGGTATAGGAAAAAATGTTGTAAATTTTCCTCATACCAAAGAGGAGCAAAAAATCGGCTACACCAAAGGGAAGGAAGAAAAAAAATTTTTTTTCTCCATCAAAAATGATGTCCACGCCCAGGAGAGAGAAAAGGTAAAAATTTTGGGAAGACTATTTTAGCAAATTAATCTTGATCTCCAATTTTAAAAATTAAATAATTTAAGATAAGGATTGAAAAAAAAAAAAAATTTTTTAAAGGTTATATCCCTTCTTAAACTATAAATTTAGAAATTGAATATAAGATACATGAAAATATTTTCTTTATTTTTCCATATAATTAAAAGAAAATTATTTAAACACAAGTATTTATGGAAAATATTCAAGGAGATAATTTTTGCCCATAAATTAACCCATGCCCACACCTACACCATGGAGGAAGAGAGAAGTGGAAGCCTCAAGTCTACAATGGAAGATTTAATTAAGTTGTAATTTAATTTCCAGTTTTAGAAATAGCTGGCCAAGAATACCGTCAATTTAGCTATTATATTATTTAATTGATTTATATAATGATGATATAATTGCGGTTTAAAATAATGTTCATGATAAAAGTATGTCATGTAGAAAAATCCCACCATAGTGTATGATTTAATTAACTTATACATACATGCTCATGATATAATATGTGTTATTTATATGACTAATGTCATGGAAGCATGCTATAATTTATTTTTATAAATGTTATTATCGGAAAATTATATTCTAATTGTTTAGAATTAAAACATGCTTATTTAGTTAAAATGTTCAAAAGTTAAATCTAGTTTAAAAGTGAATAGGAAACTTAAATTGAAGTATTTGTAATATGGAAATTATTGTTTAAACATGGCCAAATCGCATATAAGGATAAAACAAATAGAAAACTTTTAATTAAGGTTAATTAAAAAAATTGATAATTGAGATGATTAAATTGAATGATCTCTTGGCAGAAAGCTCTGCACCAAGCGATTGGTTTCATAAAATTCCCTAACACGAGAGCGCCTCTAAACTGGGAGCGATCTGGGAGAAAAGTTCAATTAATAAATCAATAATTATTCAAAACGCTTTTTTTATAAAATGTGATTAGTTTTAATAGAAAACTTGAATAATCACTTTATAAAATTAATCTAACCAATTTAAAGAGTTAAAATGATTAGAGTTAATTAAAAACTTGGATTAATGAGTTAGCCTGAATTAGTCTAAGTATGGAAACCCTAACTCAAAATATTAAGTGGGGAAGGGAAACATTTCAATGTATCCTATGGCTCCACTAATGGCTCGAAACGTGAGATTGTATTACATGCCTCATGTAACACCTGCTGCAGGTGTTCAATTCCATAGAAGGTCTATTGATAAATCAATATTCAGGTTTGGGTCTCCCGAAAGGATAAAGAATTTATAAAAAATTCGGTTGAAGACTGAATTTACACTTCGTAGGCCACTCTTCAATGTTTATTTTAAAAGATAAATTGGTGGGTCACACTTAAAAAAAATTTGATAAAGTTGTATATCGAAATTCTTGGACCAAAACACACGGTAAACAATGGCATAGGAATATGAGTCTATTCTGATTGTCAATTGTACGAGTGGCAATCTCGTTTTAATGATTGGTAACTGAGCCTTATCATTCGACGGCCCCTTTCACTGTATCATTAAATATCGTGCACATCAGTAACATGTTTTTAGGGCTTTTTATGATTTCATTAATATGTTCGCATTCATGCATCATATTTGAATTATATGTCAAGACTTAGAGTTATTTGAAATGTGAATCAGTTAGATTATTAAGATAAAGTTTATTAAATTTCAGCTAATATACTATAGCACATCTTTTTTAGTCACTTATAGCTGAAAGAAAAAACTAACGATGAAACTATGTCCTATAAAAGGAAAATGAACTAATTAAGTAAGCAGTTTACTTAAATAAACAGACAATATTAATTATTTAAATAATGAGTTTATTTAAATAGAAATTAATATATTGTTATTAATTATTTTAAATAATGTGTTTATGTAAATGGTAATTAATAATAAAATATTTTATAAATAATATTAATTATTTAGTATGTGTTTACTGAATGGAATCAATAATTAAACATTTATTATTAATTTTAAATATAGTGTTTTAAAAGGATAATAATTAAATATAACTATTAATTAATTTTAAATAATTTCCATTATTTAAATAGTAAAATAATAATATTTAATTAATAATAAAATAAAAAAATCGAATATAATATTTTATTTAAATGATTGATTTAAATAAAATTAATCAAGAACTAATAAATAAAATTTATTAATAAGGAAGAATCTATAATTGAATTAATGAATTCAATGGATTTTGGTTCAAATTATTTGAATTTTGAAATACCAAATCGACTCATAATAATATTTAGGAAAATAATTGTTGAAAATATTTTTGTCTAAAATAATATATAAAAAGAATGTTCAACCAAAGACAAATTTAAACAAAGAAAAATTGTTTTTCTTATTGATTTTATCCCATATCGTACGTAAGATAATAAGGAATAAAATTTGATTTTATTCTTGCATTTAACTTGTACTTATTTGATAGTATTTTTCCTAATTCGATTGGAAACTGTTTTGCGTTAAATACAAACGTCTTGGTTGTTTCATTCAAAAGCTTCTAATTTCAATTTTCGAAATTGAAACCTCTCTGCTCCTATTCTCTCGTTAACCGATTTTACAATAGTCTAGCCAAGGGAAAGAAATATTCTCTTCCGCATAAACCATAGTTTCTTAGTTTTAGTTTAATGATTCAATTTTGTTTTTATTTTGAAATTAATGTAATAACAATTGGTTCTC
>JAJSRW010001454.1:0-35624 GCA_022414725.1 Microglena sp. YARC | reverse complement strand
TCCGTACAATGGTGGAGGCTGGCATGGCTGGTGTTGGCCTGCGTTGGGGAGTAGGCTTGTTACTTTCCATACATCATGGTGCTGGCATAGGGACTCGCTGGCGTGTTTGGTGGTTTGGGCTGGGCTGGTGGTACGCCGTGGTCAGGTTGAGCGTGGGTGGTTGGAGGTCCGTCAGTCGGGCAGGCGCAGGGGTGGGAACAGGAACCGCTGGGAAAGCCCAAATAGCAAGTTGGAGGCGAGGGGAACAGGGCCACTTGAGTGGCGTGGCTTGGGCGCCTTCTCCCTTGCCTTTCTAAGGGAACGAAGAACTGCGTTGCTCCTGTCATTCGGAGTAGGGAACAAGCCCGAAGATGGCGGTGCAGCTTCAGCCGTGAGAACGACCGCACAAAAGAAAGAATGCGCCAATGTAGAACTGGAATATGTGTCGGCAGTTGTGGATACTCGATGGGAGAGCGAGAGTAAGGTGGTTGAGACTACGTAGTATGGGAGAGCAAGGTCGTCAGTTATACCATAAGGATTGAGCGCAGCTTGCAGACTTGCAGCTTGAGGCAGTACCGACTTCTTAACTTTTGCGAGTGCCTTTGTGTAACGCCATTTGTGTGACGCATACTGCGGACTACCAACGCCTTCCCTCTGACTTCTACCGTTCGGACCCGTCCCGGGACCCTGTCTTCTACCGCAGACAAGTTTCCTAGTCGGACCAAGAAAGCAAGCGACGCGGATTATTGCGGAGGAGCGTTGCCTATCGAACGGAATGGAGCGGAACCGAAGCCAGTTAATTACGTAGACGGTGACAGTGTCGGTGCGGTCGGACGGGACGCGGGCAGCGGACGACCCCGCGACTGGTATGGGTCTGCATGGGTCTACCGGTCTGCACCGGGTCTGCAACGTTATCGCGGCTTCGTGGGACGCGCGCAAGTGACCCGGACTTGAAACTGGAACGGATGACGCTTGGCCTGGAACTGTTGACTCGATCCCGAGGCCCACAGGCGCCCACGGGGAAGCGAGTGGAACAATGACACTCCCATCGAAAAAGCAGCCGTAGTGGGAGATGCCTAGGACTTGCAAGTTCCAAACGAACTCCAACCTATGCTCCATAAGTAGATTCCATTGTACTATAAAATAATTGACAAATCATTATTCATATTTGTAATAGAAATAATAATAATGCATAATATGGGCTCACCACAATCCACATTTTTTAATTTATTGTCATTTCATATGTGATTCAATATGTTGTCCTGGCAAAATTTTTATGTAAATAATCTTATTTATAATTTGATATTTTAACCATGAGCCATTATTTGTAAAAAATTCCTGAACCTAAACTCTAAACCCCAACCCCCCTAACCCTAAAAACGGCCAACACTTGCGAAATCATACCCTAATTCCCTGACCCTTGGATGAAGCAGACTGGCAGGGAAAGCATTCCTAGCCCTAAAACCTAAGTCTCCCCATATTCCCAAACCAATAGTGGGAAAAAGGTAACCTAACCCAGTCCCAACCCTTAACCCCAATTCCCCCTAAACCCTTAAGGGGGCAGAACTCTAAAAGCCGTAAAGTGAGCAGACTGGCAGGGGGAGGGGGGGGGGAGGGATTCGGGCCCCCGGCGTCTCCCCATCATTCCCCTAAACCAATATGGGAAAGAAGGTTACCTAACCCTGTAACCCCCAATCACCCCGCTAAACCCTGAAGGGAGGCAGAACTGGCAGGGAGATAAATGTTACAATTCAAAATTTAAAGTCTGATGCGGCTTTTTTAAAACCGCTAGGTGTACTCGTCCACCAAACACTAAGCCTCAGGGCAAGATCGAGTTTATAAAAACACTGCCAAGCTGGAATGTAAGTATTAAAGATATAACGGAAGCCAAGTCTACTTTAAAGTAAGATAACGCCGTGGTGAGACCTGGTATTAAGGGAGCCCGCGTCTTATCTGCGACACAAACTGACTCCCTTGACAACCCTGGTATGGTTTGATGTGTTACATGTCTCTCCACCGACCTCTAGACTGCTCATCCGTCTTCTCATTCCAAAGATTCACACAGAAAACAGGTAAAACTAAGCAGATTATATTAAAGATAATGGGCTTCGAAGAACGCACCGCTAACATGAAATGCCACCATAGGAATTCGAACCCCACACCTTCTGGATCTTCAAATCAGCTCTACTATTAAGGAATCGTCCGAAAGGGAATCATTGTAGAAAGGAGGACATCAGACCTTGTTTATTGGGGAAAGGTGGTGTGTGTGGTGGGTGTGTGTGTGGGGGAGGGGGGGGGGAGGGGGGGGGGGGGGGGGGGGGGGGGAGGGGGGGGGGGGGGGGGGGGGTCGGAGGGGGGGGAGGGGTTGATGCACAAATAACGTATCAATTGGGAGCAAACGGCACCCACCTCTCACCATCAACTGGGACTAGTTATAATAGCAACCAAATAGACTGCATGCACTACAAAAAAGACTCACTAATTGGTAATATGATCTTGGTTGAATCATACCCAACTAGTCAATGGGAGCATAGCGGGAACCATCACTCTAGTCCTGGTTCTAATAAGCAGCCAGTGAGACTGCATGCACTAAAAAAAGCTAAAGTGGTACACTAGGCATTTTGAATCACGCCACCCTAAGTCATGGAAGCATTAACGATCACTAGGCACAGGTCATGGAAAGAAGCCCAGTAGACTGTATGTTATGAAAAAATGGGGTGGTTTTGGAAAATCCCACACAATTACGTAAGGGAGAACATAGATGCATAGCCATCTCTAACATTCACAACTGGGCTGAACATCGTCACTGGTTGGTACATCATCACTTGGTGTGGTGACATTCATCAATTGGGGTTGTTACATTTCATCAGGTGGGGTTGTACTTCAAATCAGCAGGGTTGTTACATTTCTTCAACGTGGGTTGTACATCTGTCACTGAAAGTTGTAACATTCATCACTGCAATAAGTCCTCTACTTCCAGGAATTACTATCAAAAGGGCAGACCTATACATATTCTTCCATTTGGCGAAAAAAACTGTCATCTAACACTACATACACGACGCTGCTTGCCCAATGAGTCCACACATCAATATATGCACCCGCCCGTTACATGATGTTGAAGCTGGGTACCCGTCACATATAATCCTTTCAAGTCTTCAAGCTACGCTTAGGTAATTTTCTGCAAGTCTTTCAACAACCTAGCTACTGCCAAGTCTTCAACTACCTAGCTTACTGCCAAGTCTCAACTACCTAGCTACTGCCAAGTCTTCAAACTACCTAGCTACTCAAGTCTTCAACTACCTAGCTACTGCCAAGTCTTTCAACTACCTAGCTACTGGGGGGCCAAGTCTTCAACAAACTAGCGACTGGCCAAGTCTTCAACTAGCCTAGCTACTGCCGGGAAGTCTTCGACAACCTAGCTACTAGGCCAAGTCTTCAACTACCTAGCTAGCTGGGCCAAGTCTTCAACTACCTACTACTGCCAAGTCTTCAACTACCTAGGTACTGCCAAGTCTTTAACTACCTAGCTACTGCCAAGTCTTCAACTACCCAGCTAACTGCCAAGTCTTCAACTACCTAGCTACTGCCAAGTCTTCAACTATCCTAGCTACTGCCAAGTCTTCAACTACCTAGCTACTGACAAGTCTTCAACTACCTAGCTACTGCCCTCTCACACGACAAGGCTCGACGTTCTCTAGTTGCTATATAGGTATCATGGTGTGCCCATACAAAGTGGTCGGTATCCGTCAAGCAGTATCAGTCGAGTAGTAGTGGTTGGTTTCCGTCAAGTAGTATAGATCAGTATCCAAGTATCTGCCATTACCAGTCCGTACACGCCAGTACGGTCGGTATCCGTCAAGTAGTATCGGTCAATATCCCCAAGTATCCAACATTACCAGTCAGTACATGCCAGTACGGTCAGTTTTCCGTCAAGTAGATTTGTCAATATCCCCAAGTATCCGACATCATCAGTCCGTACACGCCAGTACGGTCGGTATCCGTCAAGTAGTACTGGTCAATATCCCCAAGTATGCGACATTGTCAGTCCGTACACGCCAGTACGGTCAGTGCACCCCAAGTATGCGACATTATCAGTCCGTACACGGCCAGTACGGTCAGTATCCGTCAAGTAGTCCAGTCAGTATCCCCAAGTATGCGACATTATCAGTCCACACACGCCAGTACGGTCAGTATCCGTCAAGTAGTCCCAGTCAGTATCCCCAAGTATGCGACATTATCAGTCCGTACATGCCAGTACGGTCAGTATCCTCAAGTAGTCCTGGTCAGTATCCCCAAGTATGCGACATTATCAGTCCATACACGCCAGTACGGTCAGTATCCGTCAAGTAGTCCTGGTCAGTATCACCCAAGTATGCGACATTATCAGTCCATACACGCCAGTACGGTCGGGTATCCGTCAAGTAGTACCGGTCAATATCCCCAAGTATCCGACATTACCAGTCAGTAATCCGCGGATTAATATAATTCTTTTTTTATCTGTAGATACGATATTTTTTGGTTTATATTTGGATTAATTCTATCTAGCTATCTGGGCCCAGTTTATCACCCCGTTCTCGTGTTTATCACCCCCGTGTTTTTGCCCGGGACGTTTATCGCACCGTTCGATCACACCGTGTTTAATACGGGGGTTTTTTCACCCCGGTTGGGAAGCACCGGCACAATATAGCTGGTAAGACAAAACCTGAGAGGGGGACGGTCTGTGTGCTAGTCCCCGGGTATCGACCCGGGGTGTGTTTCCATAAAGCGTCTGCACTGTTAAAATACTCTGGAAAACTAGTAATGGTGTGAGAATGGACTGTGTCCGCCAGTTTGAGGGCACAGGATCTCTGAAGTCCAAGAGTGGTCATAGAAGTCAAAAAAGAGGTAGGAATAGTACCAGTTGTACCAACAGTAATAACTTCATAGTGAACAAGGTATCCAGCCGATCGAAGGCCATTGACTAATTCAACATGTTGGGCATGTTTAGTAATAAACTTAGTAGCGTGATTAGTATCAGAGCAGTATCCAAGCTCAAGAACCCAGAGTTCTTTATCAGACATACAGGTAGGAGAGTCTATGTCAGGTAGGACGGCAAGATCAGGTCTCATCTCTTCCAATCCGCTACAGTAATAGTGGAGGGGCGTAGCCAGTCGGGGAGACGTTTTGCCCAGGACCCCCCTGGGAAGGTTCTCTTCCTTGCCAGCGTCCATGATCATTCTGCGAGATCCTAGGGCTCCTGTGCAGATGGCCCTTGTGGATGAGTCGCACTGCGGCGTCATGTCTCTTGATGTAGAGCCCCTTGAAAGTCCGGTGTGTGCAACCCGCCAGGATGTGGCCCGCTCCGTCCTCACAGGTGTGGCAGATGGGGCATAGGGAGTTTGTGGGTGGGTGAGTGCTGGTAATATAAGGGAGTTTCCAGCGGAATGCAAGTTTACGGTTCCACAGTCTACCCCAGCGGGCTTTAAGGATGTGGAATTTAGTTGTATGCTGGATAAGGGTTGAGGTCCAAAATTTGTTACTTGCTTGAGGAAGTTGGTGGGGGGTGTTTTCAGCCCAGGTGGTTGCATAAATCCCTTTAAGAGGGGTGTTGACCAAGGTGGCAGCTAGTGGGTAGGTTAGAGGTGATACCTTGTGTAAGGTTAGGTGCTAAAAATCTTGGGGGGATATCTCCCATGGGTGTACGAGGAGGTTGAACTGTAGGCCAGTAAACATTGTGGCGGGGGATTTCCCAGTGTTTATCAGTAAAAATTAGTTGAGGTAGGGTGCTCAGCTGCCTTGCGTGCCAGAGTGTCTGCTCTGTCATTTCCAAGGATACCTGTGTGGGAACGGACTTCACAAAGGGTGGTGTGTGAGCCATGCAGGATGCGTTGAATGAGGTGTTTTTGAATTGATTGCAGTAATTCAGTATGAATGGAACGGGTTGTTGTGGTGGGGTCATGAATCATTTTTTTTATAAGTTGAAGAGAGCAGAGGCTGTCTGTATGAAGGGTAAGAGATTTGTCATAATCAATTTTGAGAAGGGCTTGGTGGATGGCTACCAATTCTGCCCGGTTGTTAGTTTTGGTGGCCCCTATTCCCCCAGGGTTGATGGTGTAGCTTTGTCCTGCAGCCGGGACATATACTGCAGCAACCTATTTTGCTAGGATGCCCTGGTTTACCTTTTATTAGGCTACCATCTGTGTAGACCTGGAGGCCAGAGGAGGGGGTAGCAAGGTAAAAACAGGGGGTGGGTAATGGTAAGAGGAGAGGGGGGAGGGTGTTGGTGGGAGTAGAGGTTGCCAGGGATTTTTGGCAAGAGATTTAAGTTTCCGAGGGTAGGTGATGACAATGTCAGTGAAAGTAAGTGTGGAAGGTGGTGTGATAGTAGAGGGCTCCCAGGATGAGGAGAGGCTTTGCATGTAGTATGTCAATTGGTCAATAAAGTCTGGGAGTTTAGGAAAGTAAGTCTCTTGCTGTGAGGGTTGCATATAAGGATGAGGTGTAATTTTTGAGTTGAGGGTGGGGTGTGAGATTTGCTGCCAAGCCATATTTCAGAGGTGGTATAAAATTCAGACTGTGGTCTAGAGTCAATGTAGTGGATCCAGGAGTGGTGGAGGAGAGTTTTGTAAGGGGCAGCAAGGTCATCAGGGAGGAGCATCAGGGTGCAGGTAGGGCTGAGAGTATTTTCAGCATGGTCAGCACTGGCTAGAGCCCACCTTAGAGCTTGTGTGCTTGTGTGGTGGAGTTGGGAATGTCCACCAGTGAGCCCCCAGTCCAGATGGTAAGAAGGGGGTCTTGGTTGGAGCCAAAGAGCTGGTCAGCAGGGCTGGTAGAAGAGAAGCTGGTGAGGCTTTGGTCGTAGCTAAGAGGATTGGAGGTACGATGGTGAGTAATGCCCAGAGCAGCTGCTGCTTGGTAGAGGAAGGGAGACAGAATGTTAGTGGCAGCAGGAGCAGCTCTGTATCTGGTGAAGAGGGCAGCTAGGTCAGTGTGGTATGTTCCTCCTTGGGTCAGTTGGTTCCATTTGGTTGGGTGGTGATTTTTAAAGTGGTCATAGTTTTTGTTAAGAGAGGTGAGCCTGTCGTTGGGAATGTGCCCAAGACAGTGACCTGTGGGGTTATAAAGATATGAAACGTTGGTATGTGTGGTGTGTGGATTGGCCATCCAGAGTAGTGAGGATGCCTGTTTGTATAATGTAGGCTGAGGGTGGTTGAATGTCCCAGTCTGGGTGCCTGTCGTGTGTGTCAATTTTCAGAAGTTTGTGAACAAGGTTGTGGTTGTCAGCATTAAATCCTGGGGAGGTGGCCCATTGGCCTTGTTGCTGGAGGTTAGTGAGGTGGGGTGTCCTTCCTGGGATTGAGGTATGTTGGTTATCGGAGGAGTGGTTTTAAAGGTGTGGGTTAATTGGTCATATGTTGGTTGTCCTACCAGTTCAACAAGGTGAGCCGCATGGTGAGATTGAGGCTCCAGTGTATGGTGGAGGTAGTGGGGGTGAGAGGTGTGCAGTGGTGGATGCTGTATCCATGCGTGTGTAGGAGTTGATATGGTCGTTGTGCATGATGGTTGGGGCCCATTGGACGTGGACAACGGTGGGGGTGGCAAGTTTGTCGTCGTTGTAAGAGCGCTTGCCCCGCCAGCTCGTAATGTGCAGGGCTCTGTACTGAGATCCGTAAGTAAGGTGAAGCAGGCGCGCCGGTGGTGCAGGTGCGCTGCTGGCTGGGAATGTCATGGCCTCGCGGATCCTGTCAGGGTGGCGAGTGGAGGTTATTTTATATGCGCGGTAGAATTTGGAGGAGGAGGAGTGTCGGATCCAGGATTTGCAAGTAGTGGCGCGCTGACCAGGTGGCGTCACTGTTGGGGGCAGCCCCATGCTTGGTGCGCGTGACTGCCTGCGATCTGCGTGGGACACGCCCACCATTGGTTTCCTTCCAGGTCCCCAGTGGGGTCCGCCTCGTAGTCTGCATCAGTAACGGAGGCGGGAGGTTGGTAGCGCTGGGTAAGTGGGGTGGAGGATTCGATAGGAGCAGGAAATTTAACGTTGTCTGTCGTGTTCTGCGAAATTGCGTAGCCGGGCGCAAGTTGCCTGTGGGAGAGGGGGAGTGGGTCAGAGTGAGTTGGAGGAGTGACGGTTTGGAAGGAGGAGAGGTGTGCGGTGAGGCGGTTCAGGGATCGTTTTGTGGTGTTTAGTAATTTTGTGTGAAGTAATAAGAGAGAGGTCTGTAGTGCTGATAAGATGAGTTCCCATGGGGGTGACCAGGTCGTGGTATGAGTAGATGTCCAGGTCGTGAAAAGGAGTCATGAGTGAGACAGGGATTACCTGTGGTGGAAGAGGGAGAGAGTGTATGTTAAGTTTGTCAAGGAGTTCTGTGTCATTCCAAGAAATTTTTATGTCAGATTTTTTAATAATTTCCAGCTGGCGGGCTAGGGACATATATTTAAGTTGCTTGCTGGAGAGAGAGAGAGGATCTAGAGTGGTCATGGTGGAGGTTGATTTGTCAAGAAGAGCCCTGGTGAGAATTCCAGGTGACCTTGGGTCGTTCATGGACTGGGTGAGGGCTGTTGCAGTAATCTGAGTATATTCAGTGAGTAGAGAAGGCACCCCTAGTCCTGCCTCTGTTTTTAGGGAGGTGGAGTGCTCTTGTCGGAAAGGATCTAGGAAGGGAGCAGCAGAGTTTAACTGTTTTTAATACTGCTCTGTCAATGACATGAATGTCGGGTTAGTGAGAAGGGAGCTACTATCATGGGGTATTTAATAGCTGCTCTGACACATTGTGAGATTATTCGTAGACATTGGGTGGGGGTTGCCCTATTTTTAGCTTAAATGAGGATACTCAAGCCTTTGTTGTGGATGGTTTCAATAGTAGAGTGAAGTTGAGTTTTTCCAAATTTAAGGTGAGTGAGATGTGAACCCCCAGGTATTTATAGGCTTGGTCTGGCGGCTGGTAGGTAGCATAGGAATTACCTAGAGGAATTTTTTCTAGCCTTTGTTTGAGAGTGTTGTTGTGAGTAGGTTGTGAGGGGTGTGATTTGTGGAGTATGCCACTAACCACACATTTTGTGGCGTTAAGAGGAATGCCCGACCAGATACTAAAAGTTTGAAACTTTACCACATTTGGATGCGAAGGTCCTCTGAGCTGCCGGTTAGGACGGCAGTGTCGTCAGCATACCCCAAGCTGCTAGTGTGGTTTTCATCTGCTGTTGTGGAGGGTAGGGATGCTGCCCTGTATCCTCGTCCTCCAGAACGGGAGCCATCTGTGTAGGGGTTCTAGAAAAATAATGAAGAGTAAGGGGGAGAGGGTGTCCCCCTGGATAGTGCCCCTAGTGATGGGGATAGGGGAGCCAGATGTATTGTTAAGGAGGATATGTGTAGTAGAGTTTGTGTAAATTCCTTTAATTGTATCTATAGTATCATGGGTATAACCCAAGCTGTGCATAATGCAGAGAAGTTTTTGGTGATCAATCATGTTGAAGGCAGAGCTAAAGTCAAAGTAGGCAGCATAAAGGTCCTGGTGGAAGAGGGCAGCATCCTCAATGTTGTGGAGTAGGGTCAAGAGTTGTCTATAGGTACTTTTGTCTTTTCTGAAACCCTCTTGGCAGGCACTGAGAATGTGATTGGTTTCAGAGTAGGTAGTAATAGTGTTGGTAACAAGAGAGGTCCAGAGTTTGGCTACAGCATTGTTAAGGCCTATTGGCCTGTAATTTTGGGGTAAGCAAGGATCTGATTTTTTGTAGAGCATGACTGTGTGGGAGATTTTCCAGAAGTCTGGTGTTTCTCCCAGGATCCATACTAGCTGCATGAGTTTGTGTATGGTGAGGTGCATTTCCTGTGGGAGGCACATAAGTAGTTCATTAGGTATGCCGTCTGGGCCTGTGGCTTTGTTAGTGGAGAGTTTCCTGATGCAGTCATCATAGGTGGTTGAGGAGGAGAGATAGGTGTAAGGGGAGCAGTGGTTTGTATGGAGTTGGCTGGAGTTTCAAGGTGGTATTTGTCTGTGTGTGTTTCCCATGGAGGGGGAGTGGCATGTCGGGTATAATCATCTAAGATGGGTGGTGTGGGAGGTGACATAAGTTTACCCATGTGTTTGGTCAAAACTTCCAGGAGACCCTGGGTACTGGTGCTAAGTGTGTTCGAGGATGCGTCCAGTAGGGCAGTGGGTGTGTGTGTAGTTTTCAGGAGAGAAAATATACCTGTGAGTTTGTCGTGCCTGTGTGCTGAGGCGGCGTCTGAATTTCTTGATGGAGGCAGTTGCTCTCTCCTCTTTGAGTGCAGCCTGCATGTGACGTAGTTCTGTAATACTTTGTTGAATATCAGCAGTTAGAGAGAGGCAGTAGTCAGGGAGGAGTAGGTTTTGTAGGTGTTGTTGTATTTTGATTTTAGTGGTAGGTGAGTATGTACCTGCCGTATGAGGTGTGCTTCTGAGCTCCATGTATTGTTGTTGGTCAAGGTGGGTGGAGGCTGTTCGAAGTGCTTTAATGTGTTTAATATGGTAGTTAAGACGTCTGTAAGTTTTAGCAGTTTGTCTGGGCAAAAAAATGCCTGGTGTGCTAGACTTAATGGGGCAGATGTCAGTCATGATGGAAAGAGCTTGGTGTAGAGTGATCATGAGATGATCTGCCATGCTGTTAAGATTTTCTGGCATGGTGGCTGTGAGTTCTTGTCTAATAGATTGGATGTGTGCAGATGTTCTATCTTCTCCCAGTAAAGTTTGTGCTATAGTCCAGGCTTTATTTATGTTGATGTGGCTGTGTTGAAATTGATGGAGAAATTTATTTGAGATTGCCTCTTTGGCTTTGGCCATGTCCTGTTGCTTGAGAGGAAGTTGCAGTTGGGGTGTTGGATTGTGAGGTGGTGTGTCCAGGTCGGGAGGAGGAAAGAGAGAGGAGGTAATTTGTTGTTCCAGGGTCAAGTGGTCAAGTGTGTCTCACATTTGGTGTGTGGTTTCTGTCACCATGGTTGCAGGTGGAGGGTTGATGAGAATGATGTCATCTATCCTGCTGCTGTAGGAGGTGTTGTCTGAGTAAGTATGGGGGCGTGGAGATGGTTGGATGTGAATTGAGTATTTATTAAGATGCTGGTAGTGAGGCTGGTCCTCCAGGTGATGGACTGTGTTGCTTCTATCAGTAAGGTAGTAAGCTGCATTCCAGTCTCCCCCTGCAATATAGTGGTGAGAGGGGTTCTGGGATATGATGTAGTGGATGTGTTCATAGATGCGGGCTCTTTTGGCAAGATCATTGCAGGGCATGTAGACACCTAGGATGTGAGTGATGTTGTTAATAGTTTGATGAGTGAGATGACCAGCTATGTCAGTAGGGATTTCATGTTTAATTAGGTGTGCAGTAAGAGTCTTTTTGATAAGTGTGATGACTCCAGCTGAGCGGGTAACAATGTTGTCTGCGTTGGTAGCTTGCTTAATGGTTTTGCTGCTGTGATGAAAGTGGTAGTCAGAGAGGTCTTGTTTGATCATATTAATTATGCCTGTATTGTTGGAGGTGAGTTTTGTTTCGGTGAGAATAGCAATGTCTGGCTCATTAGTTCGAATATGGTCATAGAGTGTTTCCCAGGATGAGAAAATGCCTCTGCAGTTGGAGGTGATAATGTTAGTGAGATAGAGTGCAGTTTGCTGTTGTTGAACAGGATATGAAGTAGTATGAGTAATTTTAATTCTTTTCGTTGGAAGGGTTTTGGTGGTGAGTCTGGAAGGAGCAGGTTTCTTGGTAGGAGGTTCTGCCCCAAAAATTCTGCATTGGCGAAACTTAGTGAAGTCAGGAAGGACAACTTTGCTAGGTATAGGGAGAGGTGTGTTGTGCATCTGGTGTGTGCAGGGGTGTGAGCGTTTGGTAGTTAAATTATTTTTCTTTGTAGGAGATGTTTTTTGTTTTGATCTGGGAGGTTACTCATCGTCAGAGACTAAGTAGATAGTTCCTGTGGGGTCTTTTTGATTTAAAGAGGGGGAATCTATGGGATCTTCTTGATCTGATAGGGTGGAGTCTAGGAGATCAGAGAAATTTAGATCTGAGGAGTTATCCTGATCTGGTAAGTTGTGATCTGTGAGTTCTGCAGGCCATGGGGAAGTTATGTGGTCCATACTGTGGGGAGAGTCAGGACGGTTGTGAGTGGGTGTGGTGTTACTAGTAGGGGAGATCATGTCAACAGTCTCCCTAGTAGGGTGGCCTGGTGTGTGGTTAATTTCTGGTTGAAAAGGGTGTGAAAGGAAGGAGGGTGATGTTTTGGTAAGAGTGTAGATGTGCCCTTGGAGTTTTATCCAATCTTGTGAGTGGAGAAGACTAGGGCCGTTGTGTTCAGAGTTCATGTCCCACCACTTACCATTAATTTGCTTAATGGTTGTAGCATGTCCATATCCACAGTTGTAGTGGAGGATAAACCTTGTGCAGCTGGGAGGAAGCCGAGATAAAATTTGCTGTTTAGTGCTGCCAGGCATAACTCCTGCAGAATAATTATCAGATGTGTCTTCAGTTGTTGGTGTAGTAGGGGGAGGATGGGATGGAGTATATGTTTGTGAGTTCCTGTGGCCAGTGAGAGAGCCTAAGTGAGATTTCCTGTTAGCCAGGTAATAGTTGACTAAAGGGATTGTGTAGTTACCGGTTAGTTTGTTGAAATAGCAACGTTCTAGATCCCACTCATGTTGAGTGTAGTTAGTGACGTGTGTGTTGAGGTTTATGGAGAACTGTAGGACCTCTTTGTAGTCCAGGGCCTTGTATCCGAGGTAGGCGTTAATAGAATGGACTTGACAGTGGCAGTCTATTTGGGGTTCCCAATAGCTAGAGCTGTTTACAGGTGTGGAACGAAGTCTGGAAGTAGGTCTACCTCCCCTAGGAGCTGTATCCCAGGTAGGATGAGTCAAGGTTCTAATGTCCTGAGTACAGGATTTCCTATTAGGTTCACAGCTAGAATTCTGCTTTGCAGAGGGTTTCAGAAGAAGGAAGCTGTTCGCGATTGACTTATCAATAGTGGGTGTACTCTGTACTGATGTCAATAGCTTGGTACACCCTATGATCCAACAAGTAGCCATAAGGAGAGGGACAATCAGAAGAGTGCTATAGAAGTCTATGACTAAGAAGCAGGGGATCATAATGGGTGCACATAAAATCCCTATGGCTTCTTCCATACCGTCTTCTTGGTCACCTCCTTCCACTGGTTGGTGGGAGCTGACTGTCTCCTGGGCTGGCTGGGTCCAGCTGCTGGGGCAGGGGCGGCTGCCTGTGGAATTAAAAGTATAGTTATGTAGCTGCTGGCTGTCAAAACGGGAACTGCAGGGGGAGAAATTGTTAGAGTGGTTTACCTGAAGAGGGGTATAGGTCTGGAGCAGTTCCATCCAGGTTGTAGGTCCTTCCGGGGTAGGAGCAAGTCCAATCCCTGGGTGGAGAGCAAGGTCAAGCTCAACGTTAGCCGTGGGCCATGGGGCAGGCAACCCATAGGGCTTGGCTTTGGCCAGGGAGGCAAGGGCATGGAAGTACATAGTCACGTTCTGCCCATAGGAGTTGATGTTGAGGCGGCTCTGGATCTCCTTCCAGCTGGCCAGGTCAGCACCAAAAATGGTAGGGTCAAGGGGGACAACCTTGCCAGTGCTGTCATGGCCGATCTCCCTTGTAATGAGGTAGCCTGCCAGGGCTACCCAGTCTGGGAGGTTGTCCTTCTTGGTAGGGTCCAGGTCAGGCATGAAGCCAGGACGGAAGTAAAACTGGATGCCGTTGACTTTTACTTGTCCTTTGCAGCAAATGAATGCTGTGAGGACATGCAATCTGCTGGACTGGATGATGCGGATACCCCTTGATGCGGATACCTCTTGATAGCCAATTGGACTTCATAGTTCGAGAGCAGTCTCAGAGGGATGAGCTCCCTGGTGTACAGAGAGTGCTCTGGGGCAGTAGCCCGGTCCCTGGTTTCAGCATTCCAATAGGAGAGGGAGAAGTGGTCGAGGCTGTCAACCGTGGAATCACAGCACTGCTTGTCGTTCATGAGGTCAACGGTTGCCTTGCACAGCCGATTCACCTCTTCGGTGAAGTCCGTCATTGATCTGAGGGCAGTGTTGGCCTCAGTCTTCAGAATCAGGGAAGAGTTGCAGATATCTGGAGGAATCTTGGAGTGGGTGAAATATGCAGAAAAGTGCATGTTAGAGATGTAGAGGGGGAGTAAGGATTCAAAGTGTTCCTTGTCCTCTTGAGTTGCCAAGTGCAACTCTTCAGTGACCCTGCCGTCTCTCCCATTCTTCAAGTATCTGAAGTTGAGTAGCCTGAGGGCCGACACTTGGTCATCACATTCCTCAAACTCTGCAGCCATGCGCAGGATGTTCTCCAACTTGGGAAACCATGCTGGCTTCTCAGGCTGGGACCTCCAGCTGGTGGTGAGGTAGTGACCCTGCTGCTCCATGATCCAAGCAACTGAAGGGAAGTCAGTTTCTTCAGGGAAGGGCTGGTGCGGGAGTAGCTGGGGGTCCATGTGAGGCTCAGTCCTCTGCCTTTTAGAGCCATCTGACTGGTCTTCATGGTCAGTCATATTGTAGTCGCTGCCTTCTGCTGCGAGATTGGGGAAGACGTAGGGGATATCCTTCAAGGTTGAGTTAGCAGTATCCAGCCCGTCCTGGGCACTGGATCTCCCTGTTTGGCTGCTGCCAGAGGGGTTAGCTGAACAGATCCTGGTACCCCCGATGGTAGACATGATGGTTGGTCCAACCAGCATGGAGATAGCACATTGCCGGTTGTGCCAGTTGATCTTAGCTGAGGGATCTGAGGGGAAGGGAAGGTGGAGGAGAGAGTCCTCCACAATGCTGAAGTGCGTTTTGCAGTTCGGGATGTGTTGGTTGGTTACCCGAGGAGTGGTGATCCTGGGAACCCCCTTCTCCAGCTTGTTGGCTGTGGAGAGGACTGCAAAGTTGTTAAAGTCCTCTATAATAGCCAGGCCAGCCAGGGAAAGCATGTCGTTGTTAGCAAACAGCTTGATTGACAATATTGGTGGCTTTCCAGGCATGGAGGTCTTAGTAACTTGGTCCACAGATACTCCACTTTTGAAAAGACCGTCATCTGGTCTGTTCGCGATGATATCGCGTATGGTCCGGACCACCGCAGCTGCGTCCGTGCACGGGTGTGCGCCGACAGGAAAGGTCAGAGATTGTGGCGTAGAAAGGGGACCCTCAGCAAGGATGCTAGGGTCGCGTCCATAGATGCCACTGAGAGTTAGCTCGTAAAACTCCTCATTGTCGGTGGTGTTGTGCACCGGGAGGATTTTGTATTTGGAGAGCGTGTCAGCGAAAGGATCAAGATGCTGGAAGGTTGACTCTCCAAGGGGGGACGGAGGTTAAGGGTTGGACTTGAGTCTCTCAGAGATCAACTGGATGTCCCTTGCTTTGCGGATGTGTTTAGGACGGTAGGGAGGAGTGGGCATCGGCCTCCCTTCGCTGTTGTAGATCTCTTCACCCTTAGAACGGATGATGAAGGGATAGGCGATCGGGGCTGCAGGGGAGTACGAGTTTTCGTTAGTTTTGCAGAAGATGGGAGAAGAGTTGTAGGACACAGTTGTCCAAGGTTGATTGTAGAGTTGGTTGTGAGCATAAGGACTTGCAGTTTCGTTATTGGTTAGTTTTGTCGGGAAGGACAATGCCGTGAGGGGCACATCGGGACTTGCACCCACGCCATGGGAGGCTGTGTTAATCGTCAGAGACGATGATGCCACGAGGGGCACATCGGGACTTGCACCCACGCCATGGGAGGCTGTATTAATCGTCAGAGACGACAATGCCACGAGGGGCATATCGGGACTTGCACCCACGCCGCGAGGGGCGGTATTAGTAGCTGTGGGAGGCTTAGGGAGTATGGGGTTTCGAAGATGGCCAATGGGTGTATTGTTGAGATGTTTGCAGTTTGCAAGGTAGTGCGGTGTGGTAGTCAGGGGAACGAGGTATGCGGCGGTGTGGTGGGAAGGTGGGGAAGCGAGGCGGGATTGAGCAGCTTGTTTCTCGCGGCGGTTCGATTTCCTATCGATCTTACCTTGTTGCACCCTGTTTTGTTGAGCTCCCATTGAATACATGCTGGTGGCTGGGTAGGTGTTAGGTGCGAAGAAAGATAAAGGAGTGCGGAGATAGGCTGTTGAAGCGGCGGCTAAATTCAGGCAGTTGACGAGAAGAAGGGCAATGACAAGGTGAATGGCAGAGTTCGTGGTAGGAGGATTTCGTCTGTCTTGCTTGTTCCGGATATATTTTGATTGAGTAGGGTTGGGATAATTTTTAGGTTTAGCAGAACTTGGTTCAGAATGAGTCCTAGGTAGATTCTTGGAGCTTTTGCTCTCTGCCCGGAAGCTGCCTGTAGGATCTTGTTGTCCAGGTTGTCCATTGAAAGGTGAGGATATTTTAATTTTGGGGTGATCTGTCACTTTCGCAGATTTGGTATTGAGTTTGTGGACAGGGTTCCAAGCACTGGCGTTGGGGGCTTCGCATTCCCCTACCTCCCTCCTGCGGGCAATCTGCGCTTGGACTTCTCCAAAGTGCTTCTTGCCCGGAATCGGGATGCTTGGTCGCCGGCAGTTGTTATTGATCATTGGGGAGGAGAGGGGGGGTAGAGAATTCGGCAAATCTGGTTTGAGTGGACATCTCAAATCAGGAAAGTGCGCGAATTGATGATCATTGCAAAGCCTAGCGTCGTCACATCCCGATTCCAGTCTCCGCTTATGCGGAGGAGAAGTAGCGCCTACGAAATGTGCTTCGGAAAAAGTGACCTGTCAATTGTGTAAACATAAATATTAATATAAATGGATGCGAATAATATTTTGTACCAGTTCATAGACAGGCCATAGTTGGCGAGTGGAGCAGATTAAATTGGAGCATGGTTCGATAACGCCTTTGTTACATTTAAATACACACTACCGGACCATATGGGCTTACCCGAGTTTTGAGCAATCGGCAAGATGAGGGGGGTACGTTGCATGGCTCGTGGGAAGTTCCATCAACAATATCGCCATGAGCGATGCGATGCATGCCAGCATATGGCGGGACATTTTTGCGTCGCTGAAACCGTCGTTGTCCACGGCGTCGTAGATTCGTAGCTGTAGATAGTCGAAGACAGTCCTCGTGCGTGCCGAGTTCGTGAGTAGCACCACTTGCCTAACTGAGGTAAGAATGTTTTCGAAGACAGATAGAACGAAGAATGATGTTGAGGGTTATAACAAATTTTGTCTAGTTCCTAATCAGTTGGACTATCCCAGGATTGTCAGCATGAAAAAATGGAAAATGAAACAAATGGACGATCCCACAGTCAGCAAGGCACGTCAGCAAGGCACGTGGACCGTCTGAATATCCTAAAAAAGTATTACAGGTGGCACTTGCCCTGGCAGTGGAAACACCCCGCCCTAAAGTTGGACTCGAGAAAACACCCACTGTCTTCCGGCACCGGGGCTCGAACTCCCTACGCCGTGACCTGAGCCATATTTTACAAACTCCACTATCATGGGGCGCACCAAGAATGGCGACGAAAAAAGTGTATAGATCCTGTATTGCATTGACTACCAAGTCGATGATCAGACGGGTCTGAGGTTCGAGTCCTGGCCATGTTCACCAAATCTCAGATTTGCCGCCTTGGAAGAGGTAGAGAACTTCCCTCCGTGCTTTCACGCGGTGCTCCAAGCTTAGGCGCCGAGGACCTGCGAAACCAAATAAACCCAACATGGTAGCTATTCTCAGTTAGTACACATGCATGCAAACGGGAGGGTTCCCTCAATCTCACACCTGTGGCATGGCAAACTATTTTTCAATTTTCATCCCACTGATTACCACTGGTTTCAAGTAAGCTTTCAAGGACGCGGAAAATACATCATTAAATATAACGTGGCGCGACAGATGTGTCACTTTTTCTGTTTTATTTTTTCAGGGAGGATTTTCGCCTCGAAGGGTGGTCAAGGGTGGTCAAGGGTGGGCTAGCCCTTAAATACAATTTCGATTTTGTTTTTATGCTGTTGTATCACAGCATTAAATAATCGCCGACTTATTTCTTTCTTCCCCCCCCCCCCCCCCCCCCCCTACTGTCATGCACTTATGTAGCATCCATCGCTCAAGTACTCAACGAGCTCCCAGTAATTAATTATTTATTGAAGTACCCGGTAGGTTACCCGGTTAGTTGAAGTACCCGGTAGGTTACCCACCTTCTTAGTTCATAATTTCCTCAACGATTACATTACATTACATTACATTACATTACATTACATTACATTACATTACATTACATTACATTACATTACATTACATTACATTACATTATATGAGACTCTGTGCTTTAAACAAAAAGAAAAAGCACCCACAAAGCAAAAAACCCCATTACATCAGGGGTGTGTCGAGGACAAACAAACCAAACTCCCAACCACCGTTTTGGTGGCGTAGGTATTAAACCCCCTAGAGCAGGACCCAGATCTCAACCACTTATCTCTAACAATTTATTACAGTTGAATACGCCCCCCCCCCCCCCCCCCCTTGAGCCATCTACAGTACTTGCAGACTGCCAAATGGACAGGGGCGATTTCTTTTGAAGTTGTGACAGGTTGTGAAAGGATTTTCACCCCAGGAGGTGGGATGACATGAACACCGACTGCTACTACAATCTTGTCCTTCAAGATCATCTTGAAGCAAGCCAACTGCTTGCTTCACATTGACCTTCACATTTGAGTTACATACACACGTACGTAGGGAACGGCAATATGAAATCATTTTATATCATGTCATCATTTAATATCAAATGATGCCGGCAGGCTGAGTAGGCTAAAGTTACCATTTTTACACAACATCATAGGATGCAATTTGTACGATATCATATTATATCATATTCGCCTTTGGTCAACATAATATTATATGCCGGTCTCTACATATGACGCAAACGTCATATTATATCAAACTCGTCTTTGGTCAAAATCATGTGATATGCCGGTCCTTAATGATACATCAATGTATCGTACGATATCATATGATATATCGCCCGATAATCTTGGAACCAGAACGATATTGACGACCCTGGAACTTGAAAAGGGCGGGGTTTTCATTTTCACGCTCTCCAGATGCAGCTTTCAGCATCCCCCTTGAGACAAATATTCACATTTTGCCAACTGAGCTGGGGACATGACAGGACCGCCTCCGGCTAGAGCTTTGTTCACCAGGTCAAACTTCAGCAGCCAAATATCTGCTGCAAATCGATCTCCAAATTTGAGAGGGGCTACACACACAACACATATTTGATACCCCCCCCCCCCCCCCACACACACACACACCCACCCACACACCCACCCACACACTACCCCTATGCAGCCTTTAGCATCCCCCTTGAGACATATATTGACATGCCGCCAGTTGGGCCGGGGACATGGCAGCAACACCAACAGGACAACCAGCTAGAACACCAGGGGTCATGGTAGGAACTCCGATATGGGACCTTATAGGAACACCGACGGGGGAAATGGTAGGACCACTGTCAAACGGCATGGTAGGAGCCCCGGACGATGATACGACAGCAGTACGGGCAGGATACATGGCAGCAACACCAACAGGACCACCAGGGGACATAGTAGGAACTCCGATATGGGACCTTATAGGAACACCGACGGGGGAAATGGTAGGACCACCGTCAAACGGCATGGTAGGAGCCCCGGACGAAGAAACGACAGCAGTGCGGGCAGGGGAAATGGCAGGAACACTGACAGGAGACATGGTAGGAGCACCAGACAATGATATGGCAGGTGCGCCGGCATGAGACATGGCAGGAAGGCCGGCTGGAGACATGGCAGCAACACTAGCATGGGACATGGTAGGAGCGCCGGAATATGACATGGCTGGTGTGTCGGCATGAGACATGGCACGAAAACCGACAGGGGACATGACAGGAATGCCAACTGCTAGAGTTTTGATCACCAGATCTATCTTCACTAGCCAGCTATCTACTGCAGATCGATCTGCGAATTTTCGGTCTGCAATTTTCTTCCCCAACTTGAGTTTCACACGACCGCTGAATTTCTGGTTCAGAGCGGAGCAAGTCTTCTCCAGGGCGGCGTACATTTCGTGGAACTGTAGGGTGGGACGGCAGGTTGGAAAAGAGTAAGAGGGGTCAGAGGGGTGGCGAAGGGGTGTATTGCGGTACTGCAGGGTATTTTGTAAATCTGCAGGGCGGGATGATAGGGCGGGAAAGTGGGAGGTCAGAGGGATGTGGATGGTGAAGGGGTGGATGGTGGAAGTGCGGGGTGTTGCGTGGAGCTGCAGGGCGGGATCACAGGGCAGTATAGAGGAAGGTAAGAGGGATGTGGATGGTTGAGGGGTGGATGGTGGAAGTGGGGCCGGGGTGGGGAGGCAGGTCGGGAAAGTGGGAGGTCAGAGGGATGTGGATGGTGAAGGGGTGGATGGTGGAAGTGCGGGGGGTTGCGTGGAACTGCAGGGCGGGATCACAGGGCAGTATAGAGGAAGGTAAGAGGGATGTGGATGGTTGAGGGGTAAATGGTGGAAGAGCAGGGCAGGGTGGGGAGGCATGTCGGGAAAGAGGGGAAGGTCAGATGGGTATGGATGGTGAAGGGCTGGATGGTGGAAGTGCGGGGTATTGCGTGGAGCTGCAGGGCGGGATCACAGGGCAGTATAGAGGAAGGTAAGAGGGATGTGGATGGTTGAGGGGTGGATGGTGGAAGAGCAGGGCAGGGTGGGGAGGCAGGTCGGGAAAGAGGGGAAGGTCGGATGGGTATGCATGGTGAAGGGCTGGATGGTGGAAGTGCGGGGTGTTGCATGGAGCTGCAGGGTGGGATCACAGGGCAGTAAAGAGGAAGGTAAGAGGGATGTGGATGGTTGAGGGGTGGATGGTGGAAGAGCAGGGCAGGGTGGGGAGGAAGGGCGGGAAAGAGGGGAAGGTCTGATGGGTGTGGATGGTGAAGGGCTGGATTGAGGTACGGCAGGACATATTGTGAATATGCTGGGTGGGGTGATAGGGCGGAAAGATTAAGGTCAGATGGGTGTGGATGGTGAAGGGGTGGATTGTGGTACTGCGGGGTATTGAATGGAACTTCAGGGCAGGGTAGTAGGGCGGGAAGGCAGAAGGTCAGATGGGTGTGGATGGTGAAGGGCTGGATTGTGGAAGTGCGGATATTGTGGCACAGCAGGGCGGGCGGCAGAACGGGAAAGAGTAAGGTAAGAGGAATGGTGATGGGGTGGATTATGGTACTGCAGGGTACATTGTGGCACAGCAGGGCAGGGTAGTAGGGCGGGAAGGCAGAAGGTCAGATGGGTGTGGATGGTGAAGGGCTGGATTGTGGAAGTGCGGATATTGTGGCACAGCAGGGCGGGCGGCAGAACGGGAAAGAGTAAGGTAAGAGGAATGGTGATGGGGTGGATTATGGTACTGCAGGGTACATTGTGGCACAGCAGGGCAGGTAGTAGGGCGGAAGGCAGAAGGTCAGATGGGTGTGGATGGTGAAGGGCTGGATTGTGGAAGTGCGGATATTGTGGCACAGCAGGGCGGGCGGCAGAACGGGAAAGAGTAAGGTAAGAGGAATGGTGATGGGGTGGATTATGGTACTGCAGGGTACATTGTGGCACAGCAGGGCAGGGTAGTAGGGCGGGAAGGCAGAAGGTCAGATGGGTGTGGATGGTGAAGGGCTGGATTGTGGAAGTGCGGATATTGTGGCACAGCAGGGCGGGCGGCAGAACGGGAAAGAGTAAGGTAAGAGGAATGGTGATGGGGTGGATTATGGTACTGCAGGGTACATTGTGGCACAGCAGGGCAGGGTAGTAGGGCGGGAAGGCAGAAGGTCAGATGGGTGTGGATGGTGAAGGGCTGGATTGTGGAAGTGCGGATATTGTGGCACAGCAGGGCGGGCGGCAGAACGGGAAAGAGTAAGGTAAGAGGAATGGTGATGGGGTGGATTATGGTACTGCAGGGTACATTGTGGCACAGCAGGGCAGGGTAGTAGGGCGGGAAGGCAGAAGGTCAGATGGGTGTGGATGGTGAAGGGCTGGATTGTGGAAGTGCGGATATTGTGGCACAGCAGGGCGGGCGGCAGAACGGGAAAGAGTAAGGTAAGAGGAATGGTGATGGGGTGGATTATGGTACTGCAGGGTACATTGTGGCACAGCAGGGCAGGGTAGTAGAGCGGGAAGGCAGAAGGTCAGATGGGTGTGGATGGTGAAGGGCTGGATTGTGGAAGTGCGGATATTGTGGCACAGCAGGGCGGGCGGCAGAACGGGAAAGAGTAAGGTAAGAGGAATGGTGATGGGGTGGATTATGGTACTGCAGGGTACATTGTGGTAGTAGAGCGGGAAGGCAGAAGGTCAGATGGGTGTGGATGGTGAAGGGCTGGATTGTGGAAGTGCGGATATTGTGGCACAGCAGGGCGGGCGGCAGAACGGGAAAGAGTAAGGTAAGAGGAATGGTGATGGGGTGGATTATGGTACTGCAGGGTACATTGTGGCACAGCAGGGCGGGGTGGCAGGGCAGTAAAGAGGAAGGTCAGAGGGATGTGGATGGTGAAGGGGTGGATTGTGAAAGTGCAAGGCAGGGTTGCAAGGTGGGAAGGATTGAGTAGTGGCGGGTGAATGTGGATGGTGAAGGTGTGTTTAGTGATGGGATGGATGTGGAAGGAGAAGGTATGTGTAGTGACGGGATATGTGTGGGTGGTGAAGGGATGGATGTGGAAGGAGAAGGTATGTGTAGTGACGGGATATGTGTGGATGGTGAAGGGATGGATGTGGATGGTGAATGGGTAGATGGTGATGGGATTGATGTTGATGATGAGGGGATGGATGTTGAAGGTGCAAGTGTGGGTAGTGATGGGATAGATGTGGATGGTGAGGGGAAGGAAAGACGTGGGACCTCTCAACACACACATGCATGGACAAGTGACGTATTCAAGGATTTTAAGTCGATTAAATCGATACATGGATTGGTGAACTAATTGTAACGAAATATTATGAAGTATGACCAAGGACCTGTTTTTAAAATTACAAATCCAAATAATGCGCATAATTGATAGAATTTATTGAATTCAACAATAACAATAGTATATAAACGATATATGTATCCGGTATGTATCTAAATAATATATAAGGTACGACGTACCTTAAGTCGCACTTCAAGTCTGGCAGGCTGATGTACAAAGAAGATGGGAGTGTACCTTGCCACCCTCGACCAACCACCCAGGTTGGGCCCAACCTTCTCACACGTCTTGTTCAAGGTCTTGATGATGTGTTCGAAGTCTTCTCTGGAAAGTTTGTCTTGCAGGTCAGGGGTGTACTGGTCAATGAACTCAAAAATATCGGCTGGGCATTCTAGCAGCAACTCGACAGTGTTGGTGCTCGGCGAGCTGGTGCTGGTAAGGGTGCTGTTGCCTCCATTGGTGTTCGGCATGGGGCTTTTGTGCATGTTTGTACTAGGAATGTTGCTGCTGTTGTACGTGTTTGTACTGGGCATGCTGCTGTTGTACATGTTTGTACTTGGAATGTTGCTGTTGTACATGTTTGTACTGGGCATGTTGCTGCTGTACATGGTGTTGCCGGCCATGTTTCCGTTGGCGATATTGGCGCTGGACAAGCTGGTGTTGGCCATGTTGGTAGTGTGCATGCTGCTTCCGTACATGGTGGAGCTGGGCATGCTGGTGTTGGCCGCGTTGGTAGTGGGCTTGTTACTTCCATACATCATGGTGCTGGGCATGGGACTGCTGGGCGTGTTGGTGTTGGGCATGGTGCTGGTGTACGCCGTGGTCAGGTTGGAGCGTGGTGGTTGGCAAGGTCGTCAGTGGGCAGCCAGGGGTGGGAACAGGAACCGCTGGGAAGCCAATAGCAGTGGAGCCGAGGGGACAGGCCGCTTGAGTGGCGTGGCTTGGCGCCTTCTCCCTTGCTTTCTAAGGGAACGAAGAACTGCGGTTGCTCCTGTCTTCGGAGTAGGGAACAAGCCCGAAGATGCGGTGCAGTTCAGCCGTGAGAACGACCGCACAAAAGAAAGAATGCGCCAAATGTAGAACTGGAAATATGTGTCGGCAGTTGTGGATACTCGATGGGAGAGCAGAGTAGGTGGTTGAGACTCGAGTATGGAGAGCAGGTCGTCAGTTATACCATAGGAATGAGCGCAGCTTGCAGACTTGCAGCTTGCAGGCACCGACTTCTTACTTTTGCGAGTGCTTTGTGTAACGCCATTTGTGTGACGCATACCTGCGGACTACCAACGCCTTCCTCTGACTTCTACCGTTCCGGACCCGTCCCGGGACCCGTCTCTACCCAGACAAGTCCTAGTCGGACCAAGAAAGCAAGCGACGCGGATTATTGGCGGAGAGCGTTGCCTATCGGAACGGAATGGAGCGGACCGAAGCCAGTTAGTTACGAGACGGTGACGTGTCGGTCGGTCGGACGGACGCGGGCGCGGACGACCCCTGCGACTGTATGGGTCTGCATGGGTCTACACGGGTCTGCACGGGTCTGCAACGTTATCGCGGCTTCGTGGGACCGCGCAGGACCCGGACTTGACTGGAACATGACCTTGGCCTGGGACTGTGACTCGATCCCGAGGCCCACAGGCGCCCACGGGGAGGAGTGGACAATGACACCTCCCATCGAAAAGCAGCCGTAGTGGGAGATGCTAGGACTTGCAAGTTCCAAAACAACTCCAGCTATGCTCCATAAGTAAGATTCCATTGTACTTAATAATTGACAAATCATTATTCATATTTGTAATAGAATAATAATATGATAATATTGGGCTCACCACAATCCACATTTTTAATTTATTGTCATTTCATATGTGATTCAATATTTGTCTGGCAATATTTTATGTATAATCTTATTTAATAATTTGATATTTTACCATGAGCCATATTTGTAAAACAATCCCTGAACCCTAAACTCTAACCCCAACCCCCCCTACCCTAAAACCCAAACACTTGCGAAATCATACCCTAATTCCCTGAACCCTTGGATGAAGCAGACTGGCAGGGAAAGCATTCCCTAGACCCTAAAACCTAAGTCTCATATTCCCTAAACCAATAGTGGGAAAAAGGTAACCCTAACCCAGTCCCAACCCTTAACCCCCCAATTCCCCCCTAAACCCTTAAGGGGGCAGACTCTAAACCGTAGGATGAGCAGACTGGCAGGGGGAGGGGGGGGGGAGGGGATTCGGGCCCCCGGCCGTCTCCCCATCATATCCCCTAAACCAATAGTGGGAAAAAGGTTACCCTAACCCTGTAACCCCCAATCACCCCCTAAACCCTGAAGGGAGCAGACTGGCAGGAGATAAATGTTACAATCAAATTTAAAGTCTGATGCGGCTTTTTTTTAAACCGCCTAGGTGTACTCTGCCACCAAACACTAAGCCTCAGGGCAGATCGAGTTTAATAAAAACACTGCCAAGCTGGATGTAAGTATTAAAATATAACGAAGCCAGTCTACTTTAAAGTAATGATAACGCCTGGTGAGACCTGGTATTAAGGGAGCCCCGTCTTATCTGCGACACAACTGACTCCCTTGACAACCCTGGTATAGGTTTGATTGTTACATGTCTCTCCAGCCGACTCTAGACTGCTCACCGTCTTCTCATTCCAAGATTCACACAGAAAACAGGTAGCAAACTAAGCAGATTATATTGTTTACACAAAAGTAATGATAATGCCTTGAGAACGCACCGCTAACATGAAAATGCACCCATAGGAATTCGAACCCCACACCTTCTGATTTCAATCAGCTCTACTATTAAGGAATCGTCGAAACGGGATCATTGTAGAAAGGAGGACATCAGACCTTGTTTTATCTGGGGGGAAGGTGTGTGTGTGGGTGGGTGTGTGTGTGGGGGGGGGGGGGGGGGAGGGGGTTGATCACAATACGTATCAATGGGAGCATAACGGCAACCACCTCTCAACCATCACTAGGGACTAGTTATAATAGCAACCAATAGACTGCATGCACTACAAAAAACCACTAATTGGTATACTTGGTTGATCATACCACTTAGTCAATGGGAGCATAGCGGGAACCATCACTCTATTCTGGTTCTAATAGCAGCCAGTAGACTGCATACACTAAAAAAAGCTAAGTGGTACACTAGGTTGATCACGCCACCTAGTCAATGGAAGCATAACGATCACTAGGCACAGGTCATGGAAGAAGCCAGTAGACTGTATGTATGATGTGTTGATCACACAATCTACGTAAGGGGACATAGATGCAGCCATCTCTACATTCATCACTGGGCTGAACATCCGTCACTGGGGTTGTACATTCATCACTTGGTTGTACATTCATCATTGGGGTTGTACATTCATCAGTGGGGTTGTACATTCATCACCAGGGTTGTACATTCATCACTGGGGTTGTACATCCGTCACTGAAGTTGTACATTCATCACTGCAATACATCCATCTACTTCCAGGATTACTATTCCAAAGGCACCTATACATATTCTTCCATTTGCGAATAAAAACTGTCATCTACATACATACACACGCTGCTTGCCATGAGTCCACACATCAATATATGCACCCGCCCGTACATGATGTTGAAGCTGGGTACCCGTCCACATATAATCCTTTCAAGTCTTCAACTACCTAGCTACTGCCAAGTCTTCAACAACCTAGCTACTGCCAAGTCTTCAACTACCTAGCTACTGCCAAGTCTTCAACTACCTAGCTACTGCCAAGTCTTCAACTACCTAGCTACTGCCAAGTCTTCAACTACCTAGCTACTGCCAAGTCTTCAACTACCTAGCTACTGCCAAGTCTTCAACAAACTAGCGACTGCCAAGTCTTCAACTACCTAGCTACTGCCAAGTCTTCGACAACCTAGCTACTGCCAAGTCTTCAACTACCTAGCTACTGCCAAGTCTTCAACTACCTAGCTACTGCCAAGTCTTCAACTACCTAGGTACTGCCAAGTCTTTAACTACCTAGCTACTGCCAAGTCTTCAACTACCCAGCTACTGCCAAGTCTTCAACTACCTAGCTACTGCCAAGTCTTCAACTACCTAGCTACTGCCAAGTCTTCAACTACCTAGCTACTGCCAAGTCTTCAACTACCTAGCTACTGCCCTCTCACACGACAAGGCTCGACGTTCTCTAGTTGCTATATAGGTATCATGGTGTGCCCATACAAAGTGGTCGGTATCCGTCAAGCAGTATCAGTCGAGTAGTAGTGGTTGGTTTCCGTCAAGTAGTATAGATCAGTATCCCCAAGTATCTGCCATTACCAGTCCGTACACGCCAGTACGGTCGGTATCCGTCAAGTAGTATCGGTCAATATCCCCAAGTATCCAACATTACCAGTCAGTACATGCCAGTACGGTCAGTTTCCGTCAAGTAGTATTTGTCAATATCCCCAAGTATCCGACATCATCAGTCCGTACACGCCAGTACGGTCGGTATCCGTCAAGTAGTACTGGTCAATATCCCCAAGTATGCGACATTGTCAGTCCGTACACGCCAGTACGGTCAGTACCCCCAAGTATGCGACATTATCAGTCCGTACACGCCAGTACGGTCAGTATCCGTCAAGTAGTCCCAGTCAGTATCACCAAGTATGCGACATTATCAGTCCACACACGCCAGTACGGTCAGTATCCGTCAAGTAGTCCCAGTCAGTATCCCCAAGTATGCGACATTATCAGTCCGTACATGCCAGTACGGTCAGTATCCGTCAAGTAGTCCTGGTCAGTATCCCCAAGTATGCGACATTATCAGTCCATACACGCCAGTACGGTCAGTATCCGTCAAGTAGTCCTGGTCAGTATCCCCAAGTATGCGACATTATCAGTCCATACACGCCAGTACGGTCGGTATCCGTCAAGTAGTACCGGTCAATATCCCCAAGTATCCGACATTACCAGTCAGTAATCCGCGGATTAATATAATTCTTTTTTTATCTGTAGATACGATATTTTTGGTTTATATTTGGATTAATTCTATCTAGCTATCTGGGCCCAGTTTATCACCCCGTTCTCGTGTTTATCACCCCGTGTTTTTGCCCGGGACGTTTATCGCACCGTTCGATCACACCGTGTTTAATACGGGGGTTTTTCACCCCGGTTGGGAAGCACCGGCACAATATAGCTGGTAAGACAAAACCTGAGAGGGGGGACGGTCTGTGTGCTAGTCCCCGGGTATCGACCCGGGGTGTGTTTCCATAAAGCGTCTGCACTGTAAAATACTCTGGAAACTAGTAATGGTGTGAGAATGGACTGTGTCCGCCAGTTTGAGGGCACAGGATCTCTGAAGTCCAAGAGTGGTCATAGAAGTCAAAAAAGAGGTAGGAATAGTACCAGTTGTACCAACAGTAATAACTTCATAGTGAACAAGGTATCCAGCCGATCGAAGGCCATTGACTAATTCAACATGTTGGGCATGTTTAGTAATAAACTTAGTAGCGTGATTAGTATCAGAGCAGTATCCAAGCTCAAGAACCCAGAGTTCTTTATCAGACATACAGGTAGGAGAGTCTATGTCAGGTAGGACGGCAAGATCAGGTCTCATCCTCTTCCAATCCGCTACAGTAATAGTGGAGGGGCGTAGCCAGTCGGGGAGACGTTTGCCCAGGACCCCCCTGGGAAGGTTCTCTTCCTTGCCAGCGTCCATGATCATTCTGCGAGATCCTAGGGCTCCTGTGCAGATGGCCTTGTGGATGAGTCGCACTGCGGCGTCATGTCTCTTGATGTAGAGCCCCTTGAAAGTCCGGTGTGTGCAACCCGCCAGGATGTGGCCCGCTCCGTCCTCACAGGTGTGGCAGATGGGGCATAGGGAGTTTGTGGGTGGGTGAGTGCTGGTAATATAAGGGAGTTTCCAGCGGAATGCAAGTTTACGGTTCCACAGTCTACCCCAGCGGGCTTTAAGGATGTGGAATTTAGTTGTATGCTGGATAAGGGTTGAGGTCCAAAATTTGTTTACTTGCTTGAGGAAGTTGGTGGGGGGTGTTTTCAGCCCAGGTGGTTGCATAAATCCCTTTAAGAGGGTGTTGACCAAGGTGGCAGCTAGTGGGTAGGTTAGAGGTGATACCTTGTGTAAGGTTAGGTGCTAAAAATCTTGGGGGGATATCTCCCATGGGTGTACGAGGAGGTTGAACTGTAGGCCAGTAAACATTGTGGCGGGGGATTTCCCCAGTGTTATCAGTAAAATTAGTTGAGGTAGGGTGCTCAGCTGCCTTGCGTGCCAGAGTGTCTGCTCTGTCATTTCCAAGGATACCTGTGTGGGAACGGACTTCACAAAGGGTGGTGTGTGAGCCATGCAGGATGCGTTGAATGAGGTGTTTTTGAATTGATTGCAGTAATTCAGTATGAATGGAACGGGTTGTTGTGGTGGGGTCATGAATCATTTTTTTTATAAGTTGAAGAGAGCAGAGGCTGTCTGTATGAAGGGTAAGAGATTTGTCATAATCAATTTTGAGAAGGGCTTGGTGGATGGCTACCAATTCTGCCCGGTTGTTAGTTTTGGTGGCCCCTATTCCCCCAGGGTTGATGGTGTAGCTTTGTCCTGCAGCCGGGACATATACTGCAGCACCTATTTTGCTAGGATGCCCTGGTTTACCTTTTATTAGGCTACCATCTGTGTAGACCTGGAGGCCAGAGGAGGGGTAGCAAGGTAAAAACAGGGGTGGGTAATGGTAAGAGGAGAGGGGGGAGGGTGTTGGTGGAGTAGAGGTTGCCAGGGATTTTTGGCAAGAGATTTAAGTTTCCGAGGGTAGGTGATGACAATGTCAGTGAAAGTAAGTGTGGAAGGTGGTGGTGTGATAGTAGAGGGCTCCCAGGATGAGGAGAGGCTTTGCATGTAGTATGTCAATTGGTCAATAAAGTCTGGGAGTTTAGGAAAGTAAGTCTCTTGGCTGTGAGGGTTGCATATAAGGATGAGGTGTAATTTTTGAGTTGAGGGTGGGGTGTGAGATTTGCTGCCAAGCCATATTTCAGAGGTGGTATAAAATTCAGACTGTGGTCTAGAGTCAATGTAGTGGATCCAGGAGTGGTGGAGGAGAGTTTTGTAAAGGGGCAGCAAGGTCATCAGGGAGGAGCATCAGGGTGCAGGTAGGGCTGAGAGTATTTTCAGCATGGTCAGCACTGGCTAGAGCCCACCTTAGAGCTTGGTGTGCTTGTGTGGTGGAGTTGGAATGTCCACCAGTGAGCCCCCAGTCCAGATGGTAAGAAGGGGGTCTTGGTTGGAGCCAAAGAGCTTGGTCAGCAGGGCTGGTAGAAGAGAAGCTGGTGAGGCTTTGGTCGTAGCTAAGAGGATTGGAGGTACGATGGTGAGTAATGCCCCAGAGCAGCTGCTGCTTGGTAGAGGAAGGGAGACAGAATGTTAGTGGCAGCAGGAGCAGCTCTGTATCTGGTGAAGAGGGCAGCTAGGTCAGTGTGGTATGTTCCTCCTTGGGTCAGTTGGTTCCATTTGGTTGGGTGGTGATTTTTAAAGTGGTCATAGTTTTGTTTTAAGAGAGGTGAGCCTGTCGTTGGGAATGTGCCCAAGACAGTGACCTGTGGGGTTATAAAGATATGAAACGTTGGTATGTGTGTGTGTGGATTGGCCATCCAGAGTAGTGAGGATGCCTGTTTGTATAATGTAGGCTGAGGGTGGTTGAATGTCCCAGTCTGGGTGCCTGTCGTGTGTGTCAATTTTCAGAAGTTTGTGAACAAGGTTGTGGTTGTCAGCATTAAAATCCTGGGGGAGGTGGCCCATTGGCCTTGTTGCTGGAGGTTAGTGAGGTGGGTGTCCTTCCTGGGATTGAGGTATGTGGTTATCGGAGGAGTGGTTTTAAAGGTGTGGGTTAATTGGTCATATGTTGGTTGTCCTACCAGTTCAACAAGGTGAGCCGCATGGTGAGATTGAGGCCTCCAGTGTATGGTGGAGGTAGTGGGGGTGAGAGGTGTGCAGTGGTGGATGCTGTATCCCATGCGTGTGTAGGAGTTGATATGGTCGTTGTGCATGATGGTTGGGGCCCATTGGACGTGGACAACGGTGGGGGTGGCAAGTTTGTCGTCGTTGTAAGAGCGCTTGCCCCGCCAGCTCGTAATGTGCAGGGCTCTGTACTGAGATCCGTAAGTAAGGTGAAGCAGGCGCGCCGGTGGTGCAGGTGCGCTGCTGGCTGGGAATGTCATGGCCTCGCGGATCCTGTCAGGGTGCGAGGTGGAGGTTATTTTATATGCGCGGTAGAATTTGGAGGAGGAGGAGTGTCGGATCCAGGATTTGCAAGTAGTGGCGCGCTGACCAGGTGGCGTCACTGTTGGGGCAGCCCCATGCTTGGTGCGCGTGACTGCCTGCGATCTGCGTGGGACACGCCCACCATTGGTTTCCTTCCAGGTCCCCAGTGGGGTCCGCCTCGTAGTCTGCATCAGTAACGGAGGCGGGAGGTTGGTAGCGCTGGGTAAGTGGGGTGGAGGATTCGATAGGAGCAGGAAATTTAACGTTGTCTGTCGTGTTCTGCGAAATTGCGTAGCCGGGCGCAAGTTGCCTGTGGGAGAGGGGGAGTGGGTCAGAGTGAGTTGGAGGAGTGACGGTTTGGAAGGAGGAGAGGTGTGCGGTGAGGCGGTTCAGGGATCGTTTGTGGTGTTTAGTAATTTTGTGTGAAGTAATAAGAGAGAGGTCTGTAGTGCTGATAAGATGAGTTCCCATGGGGGGTGACCAGGTCGTGGTATGAGTAGATGTCCAGGTCGTGAAAAGGAGTCATGAGTGAGACAGGGATTACCTGTGGTGGAAGAGGGAGAGAGTGTATGTTAAGTTTGTCAAGGAGTTCTGTGTCATTCCAAGAGAATTTTTATGTCAGATTTTTTAATAATTTCCAGCTGGCGGGCTAGGGACATATATTTAAGTTGCTTGCTGGAGAGAGAGAGAGGATCTAGAGTGGTCATGGTGGAGGTTGATTTGTCAAGAAGAGCCCTGGTGAGAATTCCCAGGTGACCTTGGTCGTTCATGGACTGGGTGAGGGCTGTTGCAGTAATCTGAGTATATTCAGTGAGTAGAGAAGGCACCCCTAGTCCTGCCTCTGTTTAGGGAGGTGGAGTGCTCTTGTCGGAAAGGATCTAGGAAGGGAGCAGCAGAGTTTAACTGTTTTTAATACTGCTCTGTCAATGACATGAATGTCGGTTAGTGAGAAGGGAGCTACTATCATGGGGTATTTAATAGCTGCTCTGACACATTGTGAGATTATTCGTAGACATTGGGTGGGGGTTGCCCTATTTTTAGCTTAAATGAGGATACTCAAGCCTTTGTTGTGGATGGTTTCAATAGTAGAGTGAAGTTGAGTTTTCCAATTTAAGGTGAGTGAGATGTGAACCCCCAGGTATTTATAGGCTTGGTCTGGCGGCTGGTAGGTAGCATAGGAATTACCTAGAGGAATTTTTTCTAGCCTTTGTTTGAGAGTGTTGTTGTGAGTAGGTTGTGAGGGGTGTGATTTGTGGAGTATGCCACTAACCACACATTTTGTGGCGTTAAGAGGAATGCCCGACCAGATACTAAAAGTTTGAACTTTACCACATTGGATGCGAAGGTCCTCTGAGCTGCCGGTTAGGACGGCAGTGTCGTCAGCATACCCCAAGCTGCTAGTGTGGTTTTCATCTGCTGTTGTGGAGGGTAGGGATGCTGCCCTGTATCCTCGTCCTCCAGAACGGAGCCATCTGTGTAGGGGTTCTAGAAAAATAATGAAGAGTAAGGGGAGAGGGTGTCCCCCTGGATAGTGCCCCTAGTGATGGGGATAGGGGAGCCAGATGTATTGTTAAGGAGGATATGTGTAGTAGAGTTTGTGTAAATTCCTTTAATTGTATCTATAGTATCATGGGTATAACCCAAGCTGTGCATAATGCAGAGAAGTTTTTGGTGATCAATCATGATTGAAGGCAGAGCTAAAGTCAAAGTAGGCAGCATAAAGGTCCTGGTGGAAGAGGGGCAGCATCCTCAATGTTGTGGAGTAGGGTCAAGAGTTTGTCTATAGGTACTTTTTGTCTTTTCTGAAACCCTCTTGGCAGGCACTGAGAATGTGATTGGTTTCAGAGTAGGTAGTAATAGTGTTGGTAACAAGAGAGGTCCAGAGTTTGGCTACAGCATTGTTAAGGCCTATTGGCCTGTAATTTTGGGGTAAGCAAGGATCTGATTTTTTGTAGAGCATGGACTGTGTGGGAGATTTTCCAGAAGTCTGGTGTTTCTCCCAGGATCCATACTAGCTGCATGAGTTTTGTGTATGGTGAGGTGCATTTCCTGTGGGAGGCACATAAGTAGTTCATTAGGTATGCCGTCTGGGCCTGTGGCTTTGTTAGTGGAGAGTTTCCTGATGCAGTCATCATAGGTGGTTGAGGAGGAGAGATAGGTGTAAGGGGAGGCAGTGGTTTGTATGGAGTTGGCTGGAGTTTTCAAGGTGGTATTTGTCTGTGTGTGTTTCCCATGGAGGGGGAGTGGCATGTCGGGTATAATCATCTAAGATGGGGTGGTGTGGGAGGTGACATAAGTTTACCCATGTGTTTGGTCAAAACTTCCAGGAGACCCTGGGTACTGGTGCTAAGTGTGTTCGAGGATGCGTCCAGTAGGGCAGTGGGTGTGTGTGTAAGTTTTCAGGAGAGAAAATATACCTGTGAGTTTGTCGTGCCTGTGTGTGCTGAGGCGGCGTCTGAATTTTCTTGATGGAGGCAGTTTGCTCTCTCCTCTTTGAGTGCAGCCTGCATGTGACGTAGTTCTGTAATACTTTGGTTGAATATCAGCAGTTAGAGAGAGGCAGTAGTCAGGGAGGAGTAAGGTTTTGTAGGTGTTGTTGTATTTTGATTTTAGTGGTAGGTGAGTATGTACCTGCCGTATGAGGTGTGCTTCTGAGCTCCATGTATTGTTGTTGGTCAAGGTGGGGTGAGGCTGTTCGAAGTGCTTTAATGTGTTTAATATGGTAGTTAAGACGTCTGTAAGTTTTAGCAGTTTGTCTGGGCAAAAAAATGCCTGGTGTGCTAGACTTAATGGGGCAGATGTCAGTCATGATGGAAAGAGCTTGGTGTAGGTGATCATGAGATGATCTGCCATGCTGTTAAGATTTTCTGGCATGGTGGCTGTGAGTTCTTGTCTAAATAGATTGGATGTGTGCAGATGTTCTATCTTCTCCCAGTAAAGTTTGTGCTATAGTCCAGGCTTTATTTATGTTGATGTGGCTGTGTTGAATTGATGGAGAAATTTATTTGAGATTGCCTCTTTGGCTTTGGCCATGTCCTGTTGCTTGAGAGGAAGTTGCAGTTGGGGTGTTGGATTGTGAGGTGGTGTGTCCAGGTCGGGAGGAGGAATAGAGAGAGGAGGTAATTTGTTGTTCCAGGGTCAAGTGGTCAAGTGTGTCTCACATTTGGTGTGTGGTTTCTGTCACCATGGTTGCAGGTGGAGGTTGATGAGATGAATGGTCATCTATCCTGCTGCTGTAGGAGGTGTTGTCTGAGTAAGTATGGGGGCGTGGAGATGGTTTGGATGTGAATTGAGTATTTATTAAGATGCTGGTAGTGAGGCTGTCCTCCAGGTGATGGACTCGTGTTGCTTCTATCAGTAAGGTAGTAAGCTGCATCTCCAGTCTCCCCCTGCATATATTGTGTGTGAGAGGGGTTCTCGTGGGATATGATGTAGTGGATGTGTTCATAGATGCGGGCTCTTTTGTGCAAGATCATTGGCACGGGCATGTAGACACCTAGGATGTGAGAGTTGATGTTGTTAATAAGTTTGATGAGTGAGATGACCAGCTATGTCAGTAGGGATTTTCATGTTTTAATTAGGGTGCTGCAGTAAGAGTCTTTTTTGATTAAGTGTGATGACTCCAGCTGAGCGCAGGTAACAATGTGTTCTGTCGGCTCGTTAGCTTGCTTAAATGGTTTTGCTGCTGTGATGAAAGTGGTAGTCAGAGAAAGGATTCTTGTTTTGATCATATTAATTATGAGTCTGTATTGTTGGAGGTGAGTTTTGTTTCCTTTTCGGTGAGAATAGCAATGTCTGGCTCATTAGTTCGAATATGGTCATAGAGTGTTTCCCAGGATGAGAAAATGCCTCTGCAGTTGGAGGTGAATAATGTTAGTGAGAGTAGAGTGCAGTTTGCTGTTTGTTGAACAGGATATGAAGGAGATGAGTAATTTTAATTCTTTTCGTTGGAAGGGTTTTGGTGGTGAGTCTGAAGGAGCAAGTTTCTTGTAGGGAGGTCTGCCCCAAAAATCTGCATTGGCGAAATACGTAGTGAGTCAGGAAGGACAAACTTTGCTAGGTATAGGAGAGAGGTGTGTTGTGCATCTGGTGTGTCAGGGGTGTGAGCGTTTGGTATTAAATATTTTTCTTTGTAGGTGTTTTTTGGTTTGATCTGGGAGGTTACGCATCGTCAGAGACTAAGTAATAGTATCCTGTGGGGTTATTGTCGTCTCTGATTAAAGAGGAACTCGTTCGTTGGATCGTCTTAGATCTACTAGCCGAGTGAGTAGGAGAATGTCACAAGAAGATTTACGATTCTTGAGGAGTGATTCTTATCTGGTTAAGTTGTGATCCTTGGAGGCCCGATCCATGGCCATGGGGTGGAGTTCAGTAGTCGTGTGCTCAGCAATCTGACTGGTGGCCACGTCCGGACCCGGACATGGGCGTCAGCATGCACGATCCCCCATTACGATTTGGGGAGAGTCAGACGGTTGTTGGGATGAGGGACGATACCTCATGTTTGGTTTGATCTAGCTAGATTGTGGGAATGGGAACGTATGTCATCACGTGCGCGAGA
>JAJSRW010003024.1:0-13085 GCA_022414725.1 Microglena sp. YARC | reverse complement strand
ATCAATAAAGAGAGGCCGGATCATCTTGGAAAAAGAGTAATCATAATAGAGTAAATTTCCAGAACAATAACTTTCTAATTAAAATTATCACTTTGTTTTTATAGATTAGCCGAATTCATAAAAGTTAACTTTATTAGCAAAGGGTTTCATTAATATCAATACTTTATCCCTTTAGTGTATGAACGTCGTGAGCGTCCAACTTATAAGACCGTGAGTATACTGCAGTTTGTGTATTCATGTGGCGACAAACTGGTAACAGCATAAATGTAGCTTTTTGAGAGAAAAAAAATCATATATTTATGTTGCATTTCAATGATAATCATGCTCGTTAAGTTGTAGTGAATGATGTTTCTGATAAAAACAATTGTTTAACTTGCTGAAATTTACTCATGTAATATTGTTATTTGTCTATTTATACTGTTAGGAATACGTCTAAAAGAATATTTTTTTCTTTATTTTAGTTTAAAGAATTTTTTTTCTAACATGCATGTAGTCATGAAGATATTAAAAATACAATGCATGGAAATAGTTCTTTTGGACAATCTAATTAATGACAATTTTAATTTAATATGAACTTAATGTTTTGTTAATATTTATGATCAAAACTTTAGTTTGATGCATATGGTTGTAGTAATTTTTTGGTTTTATATTGCAACATCTCTATTTTGAAAACATTTTTACGCATGCATGATCATATAACAAGAGAGGCCGGATCATCTGGAAAAGACTAATCATAACTAAAGAGTAAATTTCACAGAACAATAACTATTTAATTAAAATTATCACTTTGCGTTATAACTTTAGCCGAATATTTCATTAAAAAGTATTAACTTTAATTAGCAAAGGGTTTCATTAAATATCAATAACTTTATCCCTTGTATGTATGACACGTACGTGAGTCCAACTTTATAACACCTGAGTATATTGCATTTGTGTATAATATGTGGGCCGAACAAACTGGTCAGACAAATAAAATTGTAGCTTTTTGAGAGAAAAAAAATCATATATTATTGTTGCATTTCAATGATATATATGCTCGGTTAAAGTTGTAGTGAAGTGATAGTTTGATAAAAAACAATTGTACTTTGCTGAAATTTACTCATAAGTTAAATATTGTTCATTTGTTCTATTTTATACTTGTTTAGGCCAATACGGTCTATAAAGAATATTTTTTCTTTTAATTTTTAGTTAAAGGAACTTTTTTTTCTAATCATGCATGTAGTCATAAAGATATTTAAAAATAAATGCATGGAAATAGTTTCTTTTGGACAAATCTAATATGACACCTTAATTTACATATCGAATCTTAATGTTTTTTAATATATTAGTGAATCAAAACTTTAGATTGATGAATAATGGATTGTAGTAACATCTTTTTGTTTATATAATTGCAACATCTCTATTTGAAAACATTTTAAGCACTATATACACAATGCAAAGGCATGTGCCGTTGCAATCTTCAGGGTGGTAATTGATAGCCAATAACCAGCAGGGATGCATGGCGCAACATGTATGTACAGGATTCCTTCTCATGTTCATGGTTAGGTTGTCTCTGATCTATCAGTGTGAAGTACTTTGGATGCTCTTAGGGTCTTATCAACTGCTCGTAGCCATGAGTAAATCAATCATGTTTCTTTTGACGAACAAACCTCCGAAGCAACAATATATACCATCAACTACTACATATATATAATTAATTGTTCGATTTTGTTAAGTTTATTAATTAATTTGTGGTCATCTCTCTCTCACACAAAATGCACACAAAGCTGAGACATGACTGGCCACAAATTGACCACTTTCTATCGACCCACTTCCAATTTTTGGTTTTAAAAGAAATAATTGAAATTTAAAAAGATTGAGTGAGACGCACACCTGACACCGAGATTTACAGTCGTGCCAGTGCCCAAGAACAGAGTCCTGCCTGAAAAGCTCATATAAGTCGTAGCTTGGAAATTAAACGTATTAAATTAAAGTGATTAGGGTTTGTTCACGATGGAACATTGCACATGAGTCAGTGTAAAAAGTTTTCAACATTATTGAGATGTGATTGAGAGCTTATCAACACGAACAAACTCTCGCTGTCCATACCTACATATATATATATATATATATATATATATATATATATATATATACACTATATTCTACTGTACATGCCCTTTGATATAAACATCATTTTTTCGGCAAATTAATATATAAGAATTTATCAGTGTACGTGCACTTTATTTAACATAGGAGCATGCTGCACATGACTAGTTAATTAGTTGCACTTTAATTAATAACTGTACTATATTTAACTAGGATTAGTTGGAAGTGCTCATTATATAGAAATGATTTTGATAGATAGGATAATTAAGGAAGGAAGACACACACTAGCTACTGGCCATGTGAATTCAGAGTGGAGTACACCACGGAAACCTAGCAGGTTATTAAAGTTCATTTGAAACGCATGATTCTCAAAGCACAAGATTCACACCTTGAATCATAATGAATGAAACACACAGGAACTGTTTGAATGGAACACAAGAAGCACATAAAATTTAGAAGAGATTTAGACACAAAGGAAAACTTTCAAGAGCCTGAAGCTCATGCTAGAAATTAATCCTCTAAAAATTTTCATAAACATATCATTACATAGGAATTTCAAAGGAAGAGGCCTAATCCTTTATTCTAAAAGACCACATAGGAATTTTTTTTCTATATATAGGATTTAAACCCTTTCAAATTCCTCCGTTAATTTTTCTTTGTTCCAAAGTAGCCCTAATTCATCTTGCTATATACTCCCTCTGTCAAAAAAAAAAATCAACCTAGGAGAGCTATGTTGATTCTTTTTGGAACGAATGTAGTTTTTTTAGATAATGGAAGAAATATTCTGGCCTTTGCTCATTAGAGTTACAGCCAATTATTACAAGGAATCACACAAACAACGAGTGAAGTCACTACTGGAGAATCGATTATTAACGACGGGAAATGTGGTCATTAAAGCTTAAATGTGGTCGTTAAAGATCATTAACAACCACAAAAGTGTGGTCGTCAGTGGTTGTTAAAAGCTTTGTCGTTAATAGTACTAACGACCACACAACTTTTTTGGTCGTTATTTTATTAACGACGGCATTTTTATGCGATCGTTATTTCATTAACGACCGTGGCATTGTGCCATCGTTGTTTTTCATTAACGATGACAACACTGGGTGGTCGTTTATTTTATTGGCGGCAGTACTACCGTATTTTACTGATGACAGTGGTATATTTAGATCATGATCACATTCACAAGAATAAGATGTTACAGACTAATAAATGAAAATTATTAACAAATCTTTATTGATCGAATGCAAATAATTTAACTCGTTTGTTACATAATTGGAAATGTATGTACATATTCTAATTAAATTTCCGTACAACTACAAGAGAGCTATATAGTTTTATAGTAGTCTTCAACTAAAGGTTGTACAGCTCTTGGCTTGTTTCATGCTTGTTGTGAGCCCTGCAAAATACAAGATTTCAACCAATCAATACATAAATGAGCTGTGATAGCAATATAGAGTTAGAACAGAGCATATAGCTCAGCCTGAATGAGAGCAGTGCATGCTTCTGCTGTGAATAACAACTAAAAACGAAACTGCAATCTTGTCTGGATAAAAAGGAGCATCTTATCAGAAGATTATACTTAAGTACTTAACATACCTAAACTTTCTTAAGAATGGGAATGCTTGTCACATTCAAATCAGGATGACCCATCATTTCATCTAGATTCTACAACTTTGCTATTTCTTTGCTCTTGTGATGAGCTGGTCTGTAAAAATCATAGCATATCTATACATATTTTTAAAAAGAAAAAAGAAACTGCTGTGATCCCAGGACGAGTTAACACCATGCGACCATTGTACCCATGGGCACTGCACGCGCTGCTGCACCTACAGGAATGTCAAGGATTCGTGCCACTTGAGGGTTACAGATATAAAATCAGTGTTCTCATCATTCCACTCAGCAGTTTGGCATTGCTAATAAAATGGATTATATTATGCATTTAACATCATTATATCATGACTGTACCAATTTGTGTCAGCAGAGCAGTAGAACTCAACACAGAAAACCAAAGATGGATCCTTACTAAAAAGCTTTGCTATTCTCCTTTGCGTGCTTGCCTGAGCTGAGGCTGGTCACTGTCAGAAAAATCTATAAGCATATCTATACATATTTTTTTAAAAGAAAAAAGAAAACTGCTTGTGAGTCACCAAAGGGAGCGAGTAACAACCATGCGACATTGTACCCAGTGGTGCAACTGCAACGGCGCTGCGCACCTACAAGGGAAAATGTAAGGAGTGTCGTGCCACTGTGAGGGTTTCACACAGATATATAAAATCAAGTGTTCTCATCATTCCACTCAGGCAGCTTCTGGACATCTGCAACTAATTAAAATGGATTATATTATGCAATTTTAATCAATATAGTCATGATTGTAACCATTTGTGTCAGAAGAAGCAGTTAGAACTCAACACGAAGAACAAAGATTGAATCCAATACCTGTAGTTTCAGAGCTTTCCAGGTTTCTCCCTAAAAGGAACAAAAACAAGAAATTGAAGGAGATGGAAAGGTCTTCTAGGCCACATTTTCAAAACCTGAAACACTCTTGCGAACCAAAGAAAAGAAAGAAACCAAACAACTGTAACCTAAAAATGCAATATTTCCTGTTCAGATACAATTGAAAACAACCTAGTCAGAACTTCATTCCTTTCACACCATAATCTGATCTCTATCGACATGAGAAAATGTAAATGTGAAACTAAAATCCAAAAGGGAAAATCCTGAAAGTAATCAGCATTTACTCTTTGAAACTGAATCCAAAAGGCATGGACTGTAATAATTCTAACCTACTAGCATCGCTACATGCAAGCAACTCAAGCACATAGACGAAGCATCCAGCGCGTAGATTCTTTTGTTTTGAACAAAGTAGTACTAGCACAATAATTATCTCCTGTTATGCTAGAAATTTAGGTGTGACTTCAAAACCAGGGATTAGGTTATGCGGATGAATAGATGGGATACCTTCCGTTCTTGGTCATGAGAGGTATCACGCGCTGCAGATCGAGGCGGCAGCTGGGAGCCGGTTGCAGCGCTGTGAAGGGGGAGGTTCGTCACGGCGGCCGGCGGCGCTTAAGCTCAGAGGAGCGATGGACAAGCTGCAGCGGCATAGGTCGGACCAAGCCGGTGTGAGCAAAAGGTGGTGGTGGCCGACGTCGTAGGCGTGTCTGGAGGCGGCGGCCCATGTGATTGGGGGACCGGTCGCTCGGGGCCAGCGGTTGAGAAAAAGGTGGTGGTGGCAGACCGTCGTAGGCGGGTCTGGAGGCGGGGGCCCCATGTGGATTGGGGGATGGTGCTCCGCGTACGGCTTCTGCTGCCAAAGAAGAGATGGCGAATTGTTGATGCTAGGATATATATTTGTTTAATCAAAATTAAAAGTATGGCAGTAAATCGAGGGGCAGCCCACAGGAAATTAACGAACAACAATTCCTGTGGTCGTCGTTTTTCCCATCTCAAGCGAGAAATCACGCCAAGGGCATAACCAAAATCCAAAAAAAATTTGACGACTTCGTTTTAATTATTTTTTTTCCTTGTTGTTTATTGTTTTTTGGTAAAATTTGGTTATTAGCATCGAAAGTTTAAACTGGAGAGTTTTTTGGTTTTAATTACAAGAAAGTTATGGTTATATAGCATCGAAAGTCCGTTTTGTTTATACCACCGAAACTTATTCGGCTCACTTTTAATAGCCACTTAAAGTTCACCATGTTCCCATTTTTAACCTTCCGTCAATTCTCGATCGTTTCCGTCCGTCTTGATGCAGCCACACACACGAGTATGATGTTTCGTGCTTATAGACAATGGGAAACAGGGTGAACTTTGGATGCTTATTAAAGTAAACCGCTAACTTTCGGTGCTATAAAAACCAAAAAACGTGAACTTTCGATGCGTATATAACCAATTTTGCCTGTTGTTTTATATTCTAGTTGTGAGTTCAAATAAAATCAAAACACACCCAACGAAAAAAACCAAACCAAGGAAAAGGATACGCATGCTTCTATGAATTATGAATTATATATTCTTTTACTCCTTTGAACTGAATCCAAAAAGGCATGGGACTGTAATAATTCCTAACCTACTAAGCATCGGCTACATGCAGCACACAAGCACATAGACGAACCATCCCAGCGCGTAGGATTCCTTTGTTTGAAACAAAAGTAGTACTAGCACATAATTATCTTCTTGTTATGCTAATGAAATTTTAGGGTGTGAATCAAACCAGGGGATTTAGGGTATGGGATGAATAGATGGATACCTTCCGTCATTGGTGATGAGGAGTAATCACCGCGCTGCAGAATCGAGGCGCAAGCTGGGGAAGCCGGTTGCAGCGCTGTGAAGGGGGAGGTCTCACGCGCGGCGGCGGCGCTAGGTCAGGAGGAAGCGATGGACAGTGCAGCGGAATAGGTCGGGGACCAAAGCGGTGTTGAGCAAAAGGTGGTGGTGGCCGGACGTCGTAGGCGGTCTGGAGGGCGGCGGCCCATGTGGATTGGGGGAGGTCGCTCGGCCTCGCCGTCCGGCTTTCCCGCTACCCACCAACGCGATCTGTGCTAGCATCATATTTTAATCAAAATTAAAAAGATGGCAAGTAAACGAGCGGCAGCCCACCAGGAATAACACAACCAATCCTGTGTTCGTCGCTTTTCCACCTCCTCAAACAGAAATCACGCCCAAGGGCATCAACAACCAAAAAAATGACGACCGTCGTTAATTTCTTGTCGTTATTGTTTGGTAAAATGGTTATATAGCATCGAAAGTCCGTTTTGTTTATACCACCGAAACTTATTCGGCTCACTTTTAATAGCCACTTAAAGTTCACCATGTTCCCATTTTTAACCTTCCGTCAATTCTCGATCGTTTCCGTCCGTCTTGATGCAGCCACACACACGAGTATGATGTTTCGTGCTTATAGACAATGGGAAACAGGGTGAACTTTGGATGCTTATTAAAGTAAACCGCTAACTTTTCGGTGCTATAAAAACCAAAAAACGTGAACTTTTCGATGCGTATATAACCAATTTTGCCTGTTGTTTTATATTCTAGTTGTGAGTTCAAAATAAAATCAAAACACACCAACGAAAAAAACCAAACCAAGGAAAAGGATACGCATGCTTCTATGAATTATGAATTATATATTCTTTACATGCTCTAGAATTATGGAGCTCATGCATGTATATTGTAACAAAAGAAAATTATATAAGAACAACTGCCATGCATGTGTTTGTGATTGAACAGTTAACGAATTTGCCTCAGACATGCTGCATTATTTCAATGATATTATCCTTTATTCTAGCGATAGCATATATGGATATGATCTTGAATGACAAAACAAAGATGAACAAATGATATAAACTAGCTTGCTAAGAGCTGTTGATGTCATCTTTTTTTGTTTAGTATGGATATATGGAAGGGGGACGACAACATAATCATCGACTAGACATGATGATGGCCGATGTTTTCGGTTGCTCAAAGCGGGTCTTATGAGAAATTCCCAAGTTATGGAAAAACATATATCTCTACTATTATAAAGACTCGAGATGTTTGTTTGCGGGGTATTTGGTACGTCATCCGCGTATTTTGAGTCGGTTTTTGAAATTCGTTCGCTTTTTAGAAATGCAGATCGTGTTTTGAGTTGAATTGTTTTAAGTTCGTTTGATTTTAAGAAATACAAAGAGAAGTCCCCGTATAAGAAATTTCTTTAAAAAGAACTTGCATGCTATGAGATAAAATCAGACTCCCCTAACTACAGCTCATCCGTTTTCTAAAAAAAATATCCAGGCAATTTCCGAATTTCATCCTATTCACAACCGTATTAACAATAATAAGATTAAATACGTATTTCACGCCGGTTGTAACGCACGACCTCATTTTGTCCAAATATTATAAAAAATACTGTCTAGCAGGCCTTTAATTTTCTTAAATCAACCCTGATTTTATTTGTTCGGTTGACTCCTTAAGAATGTTTCTGAGGGGCTCTCTAAACCATAAGTCCAGGGAGAGGGACTTATTATTTTTATGGAAGCACGAGACTAAAGTTAGTACTAGTTTCTAAACACCCCTGAATACACTCATACACATCCAGCTAGCTGTTCATGTCCTTCTAGATACGTACTATATGACTTGGATTATGCACCAATTAATATAATATTAAATTATTAGTTGAACGTACGTATATCATAGTTTGGCCGCAATATTAAAATAATCATAAGTTAGTTTGCATATAAGCTTCAAAGTGAAATGTTGTATAAATTATATGAAATTAAACATACAACTTAATTACGTACTAGATGAATGTTTGTCCAACCCTCTACCTTAGTGGATTAATTAATTATTTATTTTTTTCTCATATCTCGATCGGTGCTGTCGTTATGGCTGTAATATATATACTATCAAATCATATCATTGAGCCACAAACTTAAATACTACTCGTACTACAAAATAACTTTTTTTAACTAAACTCAAGGTGCTTTTTTTTAAAAAAAAACGTCTTAAATAAACAAAAAATCATGCCTTATCACGGACTTTGACTTGCATCAATTGATGAGTACTATGCTTGCTAACCATTGTTCCATATACAATAGACAAGTACAAACCTTTAATGTCAAAATCAAATTAACATGATGAAGCACGTCGAAAAAAATTGCAAAATAAAATTTATAAACCTTTTTGGGACCACGAGATCTCAGTTGAGTGTGTAATGATTAGAGCTGGTAGAGGAAAAAACTGATAGTACATGATGCGTTGGTTAAGTAGTCTAATTTCTATTAGAAAACACACGCTATAGTCCTATTTTCTTTTTGTGCGCTTGCGTATGCATGCATTGACTTGTCCACACTAAATTAAACAAAACAATTTGATGTGTCCTTTGAACGGGACAGCCGATGAGATCTTGAATTTGAAAGCAATTATACACTTGGAGAAATATACTAATTAAAAAGCATCCAACCATCAACACGCAAGAGCTGTCGTGTCTTGAATTGGAGCACATGTATATATGCACACGCAGGAGCATCAAGATGATGCAACAAGTACATACGCACTGACAAATTAAAACAGGAAAAAATTCATCATTAATTTCTCTAATAAACTATTTTTGTTGTTCAAATCACCCCAAATTAAATTAGCGGTCAAAATTACATTAATCAGCTGGTACGTATAGTGATCTGCTCGAATGTTGACGTGAGCACACACGACCCATAGTGTCGACGTCTTTAATTACCTAGCTAGTGCATGTTTTTACATGCATGTTAAGAATTTGGACTTATTCATGCCAAAATGTACACATCAATTCCAAGCTTGATGTTTCGTGAACCCTGAGCCAAACGGATATCTGTCAGCAATTAATCCATTTATCTGTATTAACTTGTAAAGCTTTTAATTTGCACGCCACTACGTTCACGAAATTTTTTTTTACAAATTTGGCTGGCATGCAATTTGCATGGTGTGACAGGATGATGTTCGTGGCGATCGACAAACCATATCCAAAATTACATGTCAGGAGATCGATATATATACATGCGTCCATATAAAGGGCAACTAGTTAGTTTTGTCTGATATATATATCCTCAAACCAACCAAACACAAATAATCCATGCAAATGCATGTGTCCAAATTTAACCAACATACTCCTCCGTCCCAAAATAAATCTAATCCTAATCCTAAAGATTAATGTGTGCATACATACTCTCTCCGTTCCGAAATAAATCTAATCATAGAGATAAATCCAATCCAATAAATATTCATATTCATTTTTAGAATTGGATTTATTTTAGAATGGAGGGAGTACAATACGTATGAAAATCCATTTTGGAGCTTTCAAAATGGAACATAGTACATGCAAATACAGACAGAGAGGAGTACCGACAGGTAACCGCACACACTGTGCACAACTGACAAGGGTAACATGGCATGCACGTATCATATGCCAGCACACTCTCCGTCCAGTCCACGTGAACTAGCCTGTCAAAGGTTTATTTTGACTATATATTACATGCCATGCATGGATTAAAAATCCCAAAATTAATGCTACATGTTAAAAAAAAATCTTTATAAACTTCTTAATTAATTAAAGAAACACCGACCTTGAATGTATCTTGTTTTTTTCATAGCTAGCCACCAACTGATTAGATTCAAACTCTATATATGTAAGAGTTATGTAAGATTTTTTCTTCTACATATGTGCATATATAGCACAGCTCAAAATTTTCTTTTCCAAATTTTGATTTGTTTCATATATATTAAAATATGAATATATAGTAAATACCTATGCATTACAACAGACTCTAATTATATTAAATGAGTTTATTAAAAACTAAATTATCACTCTCAATTTTGATTAATGAGATGATAAAAAAAATAAAGCCTCTCACTCCAGTATAATATTGGTCAACAATGATGGGCCCACAAAATATATGGTGGTTCTCACTTCTCAGAATAGGTGTGAGTGATAAAACCACCATCACTAGCATTTTTTAAGATAGTAATATGGATTAGAATAGGTAGACAAATATATTTTTTAAAAAAGAAAGTGCGTATCAATGTCCAAATTAAAACCAACATTTCACAAGATGAAATATCATCCATTCATAAGTGCCAGCCATTAATTCGAGTCACTACCAAGTAGCTAGAATGCACATGTCAATCGATCGCGGTAGGAATTAGAAGTATTATTATTGTGCTTGCGTACCATATTAATTAATTTCATATCATGTATATATTCTGCTCTATATATATCTATGCAATTAATTGGTCCCCAGTTATATATACCATAATTAGTGTATTCACATTTCGTTGTCTTGCGCGATCGTTTTCGAAGAGTGTCAACACCAACACATTGTTGAGAGCAACGTTTAATTTTTGTACTATATATGTACAAAGATTAATTTCCATATATTCTCCTAGGACGAGTCTGTGTTTGAAATTAATTAATCACGGTTTTAAATCGCCATAATAAACACCATGCATGTCCAAGACCCTTGTAAAATTGTAATCTTTTACCATAAATCATGATTTATTTTCAAGCACTATATAATAATATGTACGGCTAGCACAGCATCTCTAATCCTATAATACTACCTTCGCTTTTTAATATATGACATAGTTAACTTATAACTTTTGACATAAATTTGACCGTTAATCTTAGTAAAAAAAATTTAAATAATGATAAAATACGCATCAAATAATGATACTACTTAAATATTTTTTTTATTAAGATGTAGGTCTAAAAGTAAATTGCATAATATATTAAAAATAAGTATATATATATATATATATATATATATATATATATATATATATATATATATATATATGCTAGCTGTACATATGGGAGCCAAATGATTTTATATATGTGGTAGGGCCCAATCGTCATAGGCTTATGCAAGTTTGACCGGAACGAGGGCTTGAGCACTGGCTCCAAAATTTCCTTTAAATTATTAAGACAATGTTTGCCTAATGGGATAGAGAAATGATTTTCTATCTATAGAAAAACATTTTTTTGAACGGAAAACAGCATAAAAGTGCCTTTTCATTGAATACAGTAGGAGAAAATACAACCACTATCTTTAAATCATAACTATTTATTCTCCTTTTTTTCATTTAATCCTAACCTTCATTCATTTCCAATCCCAATCTCATACTCTATTTCCCATTATCCAAACGGACTCTAAAGGTTACATGAAAATTTTTGAGGCACCACCTGCGCCCATGTCCGGATTATATCAGAGCAGTACTGTAGTTGGGTACGCGGAGCAAGAGATGAGTTAGGCCGGCCGCCAGTTGGAGTAGTGGGCAGGCAGCGTGGACGGTGCGTGTAACGAACAGAGATCAAATTCAGAAATGGAAGCAGACAGCGTTAGCAAGCTCTCTCTGAAAGTCTGATGTGTGCTCTACCTGAATCTGAATGAAAGCTAGCTAGCCTACTCTCTCCTTTTAGTAGTGAGAGTAGTGAGTTAACACGTTCGTGCAAGGTTCACGTACTCCTACACCTCTCCGGCCAATGGCGTGCGTGATTTTGTGATCGATTCATGATTTGCACTAGCTATAGTCTAGGAGGAGGCGACCAAATGATCCAAAAGCTTCGCTCTCACTGTCACTATTCGGTGCGCACCTGGCAGCTGCTAGTTGCGTTGCCACGTTCATATTCTCTTCAAGTAATAGAATGCACATCAATTAAATCTCTGAATTAAGAGCATACATACATACATAGGCAGTTTTTAAGTTCCTACAAACTTCCAACTTTTCCGTCACATCAATGTTGGACAATATACATAAGAGGCATTAAATGTGGAGAAAAACCAATTGCAACAGTTTATATGTAAATTGCTAGACGAATCTTTTTTTGAGCCTAATTACGTATGATTTAACAATGTGATGGTACAGTAAACATTACTATGATTAGATTAATTAGGCTTAATAAAGATTCATCTCGTAGTTTAACAGGCGATATATATAATTTTGTTACAATTTAAAATACTTTCAAATATGTGTCTTGTATAATTTAAAAAAGTTTGGCACATGAAACTAAACATCGGCTATCACATTTCTGGATGCAATATCAGGCTTCAAGTGTGTTTATTAGTCCTTTCCTTCGATGATGAAATTTGTCGCTCACATACATGGCATTAACGCATTGGGTGTGTGCTTGGCAAGCAATGTAAACCTCATGAACAGATTTGGCACGAAAACGGGGTTGCAGGCGTGGCTAATTTTGGGAACTAGAAGATTGGGAGAAAAGAAGAATTCATAGGCAGATGGCATGCATGTCTGTCTGTCTGTGTTGGTATGTAAACTGTAGGATGGAGATATATATGCACTGTACAAAAGACAGGAATGGTAGTCGATGGGTGGCTTGCGGCTGGGCGTCGTTGGCGATGGACTGGTAGCGTACTAGCGCGACGACGATGATCGATGAGACACAGACAGTGGAGGCCGTCGCCGCGGCCGACCAGCGATGCCAACTCCATCGAATCCGTCTCTGCAATTTGAGCTCGATGCAGCCCTAACGACTT
>JAJSRW010003157.1:0-11615 GCA_022414725.1 Microglena sp. YARC | reverse complement strand
TAAAAGCCACTTCCCACCAGTCTATGCGCCGACGCTGGATACGATACGATTCGATTATGGAGCGCTAGCAAGTATTGATTATTGCAAGCGAATCCGCTGCATTGGTGCATGCATGCAATCTTACGCGGCCCCCGGCTCCCGGCCGGCCCGGCCGGCCTCAACGCTTGCAAGCGATTCGAATCCGTGCATGCATCTATAACACTCTCGTTGCTTCCATCATACAGGAGTACTATATATATCGTCTGCAGCCCTTCACTCTTGCACTTAATTGGTTCAAACCACAGTGGAAGCAACAGAGACAACAAGACAAGTTAATTTAAACCACACCAATGCAACTCAACGGAAATACATCCTAGTATTCAATGAGCAATACTGTTTATAGCTTTCACTATCAAAAACTTTAAAGCTATTTAGCTTAAAGATATCAAATCAACATATATAGATTGTCTTACAAAATACTACAATAAAAATAGAAAAAATATCAATTATCATATATATTATAATAGTAAAAACATAGTCAAAGATATATTTTCGAGATTGTGTTATTGTCCAAAACATTAAGAATTATGAAACCGGAGGGAAATGTTAACAATTTTTTGCAATGAACCATTGACTTAAAATCTCAAGACACGAAAAAAAAAATTAATTCCTTATCCCGTCAAACCTTTGTTGTTGGATCCAGGTCCCAAATTAAAGCTAGTGTGCTGGCCTTAAAAATACATGCGTACAACATATATGAGGAGAATGTTTAATTCGCTTAAGCCGTAAAAACAATTTATTAGCAAGCAAAGAATAATTTATGCATAAACCTTTTATATATGTATGTATATATATTTCTAAAAGCCGATGCTGAAAACAAACTTTGGTAAAAAAAGAACTTAAAATCAATTGATCTAGGTTTTTTTTGTGTGTGTTTGTGTAAAGGGCCAGAACGGTATACCCTAAAGGTCTAGGTGTGCGGGGTGGGGGTGAGGGGCAATTCTGACTTCTTTTTTCTAAACAAAAAAGGCTAGCCACTTGCATGGTCACTAAACTGCGTTCGGTAGGCGAGGTTGGGAAACAAATCACATAATTAATTATAGTGAGATTAATTAATTACTAGCTAAAAACTTAAAAAATAGATTAATACGATTTTTTTAAAGCAACTTTCATATAGAAAACTTTTAAAAAATACACCGTTTAGCAGTTTAAAAAACGTGCACACGAAAAAAAAGAAATTTGGGTTGGAAAAGAGGAGAAAAGAACACGGCCTAAGTGGATCCGTGGATACCAAGACAACACGGCAGCTACAATCATCTACTCCATGTGAGTAGTAAGGCAGCCGGCTTTGTCAATATTCAAATATATCCATTTGTCACGTTTTTAATAATTAAAACTTAATTAATTATATGCTAATAGCTTTATCTTTTTATGTGTGCTAACTTAATCTTCATTTTCAGGCACTTTCAAACACCATCATAGAGAGCCATGGATAAAATATTTTAGCCAACTTCTATGGCTGAATTTGAGGGAGAGGGGAATGAGAAGATTAGGAGGATACGCAAAACGAAGTGAGCTATTAGCACATAATTAATTGAGTATTAAACTATTTTAAACTTTAAAAAATAGATTAATATGATTTTTTAAAGCAGCTTTCATATAGAAATTTTTTTTAAAAAAAACACACCGTTTAGTAATTTGGAAAGTGTGCGCGCGGAAAAACAAAACAAACAAACTCCCTTCTTCTCCAAACGAACGCAGCTAACTTCCTTCTGCAGAGAGATGAATATTGTATAGTGGACGCCTTCTTGCATATTCTGACCATCGACGTAGCAAGCTCGAGCTCCTTCTACGCTTGCGCTCCGTTGGTGTTAAGGGGATGGCGGAGGAAGACGAAGAAAAGTGGAGCCACTACCATGTGGGCCCCATAATTTTATCTCATGGCTATAAGTGCCACGCAATATGACAACCACGTCAGTTAAAACCGGTCTCAAGAATGGATTGGGACTATATTTGCACTTGTATTGAAAAATGAGGGATGTGTTATAATACCATGTTTCGCGATTGAAACTTTACGTCTGGACGAGGAAACTGATGTGGACTTTTACCTGTAGACTGTAGTGCAGTGATGCAGGCCTAGCGGCTAGCTTTGACGTGTCGAGCCCACTCATGCATGAGTGGGCCTATAAAGCCCACCTAAGTCCTGGAGTCCATAGCTTTCCTGCAGGTTGTTTCCATCCGTAGGCCGGACCGGCACACCTAATTAGGAGTAGTTAATTAGCGCATATGCACTGCTACCGTAACTCGTGCGCGGGTGCAATCTTCCCCATCGCTAGCGGGCGCTAAACGTGATTTAGCACAAGTGCTATGATATATAATAAAATAATGAATAGATTAGTTAAATTAAAAGTTTTATTAAAAAATGAGCTAAGAGTTTTAATTTAGACTTGAAAGTTATAATTTAAGTTGAAAGTTTCAAAAAAATGGATATATATATTTTTAAAAAAATAAGTTAAGAGTTTCAATTTGAGTTAAAAGTTTCACAATTTGAGGTGAAATTTTTTGAATTTATGTTGAAATTTTATTTGAAAGTTTCAAAATTTTGAGTTGAAATTTTTTAAATTTGAGTCGAGAGTTTTAAATTTGATTCAAAAGTTTTGAATTTCGAGTTGAACATTTCAAATTAAAGTTGAAAGTTTTAACTTGGAGTCTAAAGTTTTAAATCTAGACAATTTGCATTTTAACTTTCTTTAAAAAGTAAAGCATGTTCGCGGAAGCGTAGCTGGGTCGACCCACATACGCGTGTTCGCTGGCCTGTGCCAGCCGGCGCGTACGCACGAATCAGCTTTTCCGAGCCCAGCCTGGCATGGCGCACAATACAAATTAAGGGATGTTTGGTTGATGCCTAACCTTGCCATAACTAAGTTTAGGCTAGTTGTGGCATGGTGGCATAAATGTGGCTTAGAAATAGTTGGCCACAAGTGTGGCATGCTTAGCTCTAATTTTGAGAGCATAACATGTGGGTCCTAAAGTTAAGAAAGTGTGGCATAACACAATTGCGGCAGCGAACCAAACACATGCCTAAAAAACTGTGGCATGGCTAAAGTGTGGCGTGGCAAAGTGTGGCAACCAACCAAACAGCCCCTAAGCCCGGCACGGCGCTCAATCTCCCTCGACAACAACACATGAATTTTCATGAATTTTTTTTAATAAGACAGTGGTCAAATGTTGGATAAATTTCAACGACGTTATACATTAAAATACGGAGTGAGTACTTATTATTCAGCGTGTTAACTTACAACGCAGCATGGTCGACATTATTACTTGCTACTGTTGTTTAGCTTTGCAATCAATCATGCATAAGAGCAAGTTTAATAGTATAGTCAACTACTAGCTCCGAATTATGTATAGTCAATTTAATAACCAATTCATATAATAGTTACTACAAATATATACTATGCTATTATATATGATTTCATATATCATACACATATTGTATCTTAGAGCATGTGCTGCAGCTGACTATAAATCTGTAGTCCGTTACTTATCTTTTTCTTCTTTTATCTTCTCGATATTTATTTATTTTTTTCTTCTTTTATTTTCTCGATATCTATTTATAGCTGGTTTATAGTCTCATTTTACCTGCTCTAAGGTAATTTAAGTAGCTAGTTCATTACGGCGCGTACATGTGCATGGCGGTCGACGCGCCGGCGAATAAGTGCAGGGCCGCTTTCCGCTGGATCCGCCGTGCCCTACATGCCATGTCACCTGTCACCTGCAGCCGCCACTACTACTGTCACGCCTCGCTGCATGCGTTCCCATGGATGCGCCAACAACGATCCATCTTTCCTTCCCTTCCCTCCTTTCACACCGGCTGCCAATTCCGTTCACGCTGACAGCACAAAACTACTCTTCATAAAACTAACGACCGAATTCTACTTAGGCTGTATTTAGTTCAGCACAAAATTTAAATTTTGGTTGAAATTGGAGATGATGTGACTGAAAAGTTGTGTGTATAACAGGTTGATATGATAAAAAGGACTGAAGTTGGATCCAAACTTTGGATCTAAACACAGCCTTAGTAGAGTACAGTACAAATTAAACATCCTAGCTAGAACTTTTTCTGTCAAAGAAAATTAATCTGGAGGGAGACTGTGACCAGTGTAGCCAAAAGTTTTTCTAAACCTAAACTTACTAGGCTAACTAATAGATATTTATCTTTTTTAAATATATAAAACATGGTGTGATTTAGTAGAAGCGATTTAGCCATGTTTTATCGATTTGTCTTCTCAAAACATCATTACTAGTGTATTATATTTATTTTCAGACCTAACAGCAACCAACTAACGAGACGGTCTCTAAAATAGAGGTAAGGCCATATATATTGTAATCTTAATTATCTCTAATATCCTATCTATCTATTATATTATTTTAAAGCGAATAAGAAAAAGAGCTCCACGTTCGCTTTATGGCTAAAGAAATTCTCAACATTAAATCGGAGAAATAAAAAAGCAGGTCCATAAAGAAATCCAATGGTTAGAAATAGCTAAATTCGGAATTAAAATATGAAAATATTAGAAGAGAGACTAGAGTCCATAATAGAATACATTAGAAATAGTTAAAATAGGGATTAAGACTGAGGTCATATAGAAATAACAATTAGAAATAACTGAAATTCGGAATTTAAAAATAAGGATATTAGAAGTGGGAGTATAGAGTTTATATAGAAATACAATTAGGAAATAATAGAAAATTAAAAGAATTTAAAAATAAGGAATATTAAGAAGTAAGTATTAGAGTCCATATACAAAAATACCAATTAAGTAAAAAAATAGAATTGCGGAATTAAAAAATATTAGAAGTTGGTTATAGTGTCCATATAAGGAATTAAAAACTAACTAAAAATTCAGAATAAAATAAATAAAATTAAAAGTTGTCGACGTTTTGATGTCTCGACTACGGTATTTGGACAGTTATGTGATCGTCCGGTACTAGATATACGCGAGACTGAGATAAAAGAGATGGAATAGGATTATACAGCCTCTCGGGGCCCTGAGCTGTCAGGTAATAGCCCTAATCCTGTGCCGGAGCCAAAAGTTTCTAAACTAAGACTTACTAGGGCTCAACCTAATAGAATATTAGGCTTTTTTAAAAAAAAACCATAGGTGATTTAGAAGGATTTAGCCATGTTTATCGCGCATTTGTCTCTCAACATCAATTACTAGTGTATTATATATTTTTCAGACCTACAGCAAACAAAACTAACGAGCGACGCGTCTTAAAATAGAGTAGGCCATAATTAATATTGTAAATCCTTAATATCTCTTAATATCTATCTATCCTATTATATATTAAATCGAATAGAAAAGAGCCTCCACGTTCGCCTCTTCATGGCCTAGAAATTCTCACATTAATCGGAGAAAATAAAAAAGCAGAGTCCATAAAGAAATACAATTTAGAAATAGCTAAAATTCGGAATTAAAAAAATAAGAAATATTAGAAGAGAGACTAGAGTCCATATAGAAATACATTTTAGAAATAGTTAAAATTAGGGATTAAGACTAGAGGTCATATAGAAATACAATAGGAAATAACTGAAATTCGGAATTAAAATAAGGAATATTAGAAGTAGTATAGAGTTTATATAGAAATACAATTAGGAAATAATAGAAATTAAGAATTAAAAATAAGGAATATTAGAAGTAGAGTATAGAGTCCATATAAAAATACAATTAAGAAAAAAAATAGAAATTCGGAATTAAAAAATATTAGAAGTTGGTATAGTGTCCATATAGGAATTTAAAAACTAACTAAAATTCAGAATAAACATAATAAAATTAAAAGTTGTCGACGTTTGATGTCTCGACTACGGTATTTGACAGTATGGATCGTCGGTACTAGGATATACGCGAGACTGAGATAAAAGAGATGGAGATAGGATTTTATACAGTCGGCCCCTGAGCTGTCAGGTAATAGCCCACATCCTGTTGGCCGGAGCCGATGTTGCTTTATTCACCATAATCACACCAGTACAATATTTGGGGTAGCATATCTAAACTGTTGTCGACATGGCGGTCTGAAGTCTGACTCGTAGTCGACAACGGGGTAGCCTTCCTCCTCAAGCTCGCGCCCGACGGAATCAGAAATAGTGCTAGATCCCTACGGCCGGCCTCTGAAGGTACCGGGTAGGGTCGATCCAGGCGTATCTCTATGTCGATATCCGGCGGCTTGTCTTGGCGTATGTAGGCTTCTATGATGATTTGTTGGGAGTTGATTGTCTCGTGGTGGTGTTGATCGTCTCATCATGGTTAGTGTGTGTCCCCCTGTCCTCCTAGGGGGCTTATATTTATACCCATAGGTGTCCCCTTGTCCAAGTAGAACTAGGAAATCAAGATGGATACAATCCGAGTATCCTTGTCATTTCCATGTAGAATTCTGGTTGTCTTTCCTTATCCGGAACTCCTCCTATATCCGTAGGTTGTTTCCGTATAGACATGTATATGGTGGATCCTGCCGAGATTTAGTCAACTACTATTAGGTATGTGTATCCCATAACCATGACAAAAGTAGAGTTTGGAGTCCGTATAAAAAATACAATTTACAAATAACTAAAATTCGAAATTAAGAAAAACAGGGAAGAAGAGTTTAAAATCAATATAGGAATACAATTTAGAAAATAACCGAAATTTGAAATTAAAATTAAAGAATATATTGAAAGATGAGTTTATATAGAAATACAATTTGGAAATAGCTGAAATTCAGAATTAAAAATAAGATATTAGAAGAGGAGACTAGAGTCCATATAAAAATACAATTTAGAAATAGTTGAAATTAAGATTTAAAAAATGAGGAATATTAGAAGTAGAGTATAGAGTCTATATAGAAATATAATTAGGAAATAACTGAAATTTGGAATTAAAAATAAGGAATATTAGAAGTATAGTATAAAGTCCATATAGAAATACAATTTGGAAATAATAGAAATTCGGAATTAAAAATAAGGAATATTGGAAGTAGAGTATAGAGTCCATATAGAAATACAATTAAGAAAACAATAGAAATTCAGAATTAAAAAAAAGAAATATTAGAAGTAGAGTATAGATTCCATATAGGAATTTAAAACTAACTAAAATTCAGAATAAACATTATATGAGAGAAAATATAATGATGCTAGCTGCGCAGATTGCGTGGACCACTATGCTATTTTTTAGTATGTGTTTAGAAACCATACTTACATAGGGCCATTTTTTTAGAAAAACTCGGGATTCTAAGGCCAGGTTCTTTTGAGCTACTCGCATCGGTAACTTCCTCGTTTTTCGTCTACCATTATTGCTTTCTCAGATCGAAGCTCCGGTTTGCCCTGGACACACCCTTGCATATTTTCCTCTGCTTTTGTTTTAAAATGTTCTTTTAATTTTTGAAAATAAGTTCTCCCCTTTTTTGAACTTATTTGTAACATATTCAAATTTGACGAGAGTCAATTTTTTTAGTATGACAATTTTTACAAAATTTTAACAGAAACGTTTTATGATTGTACCCTATAACGTTAAATAAATCCTTATATAGCAGGACCACACACAATGAGGCTAACATTGGAAAACAGAAGAAAAAAAATAATTGTCACAGGCACATCAACGCTGACAGCCGCCACCTCAGCATCTGCTTCGCCTTCACGTTCATCTGATCTACCTGCATCTGAAATAGGGACCAGGATACTCTACAGTCGACTGCCCCGCGCCTTTGTCAATGATCTCACTGATCTTAGTGATAAGTGATAAAGGCGTGGTGCAGTCGACTGCCAGAGGATCTTCAATCCCTGAAATAGGCAGATAAACTTAGGCCGTGTTTAGTTCATTTTCAAATTTTTTTTAAGTATATGGATATATATTTGAAATATTAAACATATTACTAATAACAAAACAAATTACAGATTTGTCGACGTTTGATGTCGCAATTATGGTATTTGCATAGTATGGGGATCGTCGGTGCTAGGATATACGCGAGACTGAGGTAAAAGAGATGGAGACAGGGATTTTTATACAGGTTCGGGCCCCTTGAGTTGTCAGTAATAACCCTACATCCTGTTGGCCGAAGCCATATTGCTCTTATTCATGATAATCACACCAGTACAATATGTAGGGTAGCCTGTCTAACTTTGTCGACATGGCGGTCTGACGATCTGACTCGTAGTCGACAACAGGGTAGCCTTACTCTCGAATCCGTGCCCTAACGAAGATCAGAGATAGCGCTTTCGTCTCTCCTGACAGTATCCGGAACACCGTAGGGTACTAGCCGTGCTTATCCCTGAAGTCGATATCCGCGCATGTCTTGGCGTATGTAGGCTTCTAGGTTGTGGCTTCTATGTCAATTGTGTTGGGTGTTGATTCTCTGTCCCATGTGGGTGTTGATCGTCTCATATCATGGGTGTCCCCCTGTCCTCCTAGAGGGCTTATATTTATACCCACAAGTGTCCCCTTGTCCAAGTAGAACTAGGAAAACCAATATGATACAATCCGAGTAGCCTTGCCGTTTCCATGTAGAACTCTGGTTGTCTTTTCTTATCCGGAACTCCTCCTATATCCGCAGGTTGTTTCCGTATAAACATGGTACGTGGTGGATCCTGCCGAGATTTAGTCAACTACTATTAGGTATGTGGTATACATAACCCTGACAAGATTCTGCTTGTAAACTGCGAGATGAATCTATTAAGCCTAATTAATCCGTTATTAGCAAATATTTACTGAAGCACCACATTGTCAAATCATGGCTCAAAAGATTCGTCTCGCAATTTACATGTAAATTATGCAATTGTTTTTTTTTTTCACTTTTAATAGTCCGTGCATGTGTCCAAATATTTGATATGGCGGAAAAGTGGAAGTTTGAAGGAACTAAACACAACCTACTCAAATTTTGGATTCAGAAATCAAATTTCAGACCAAAATTAAGAAAGTGCTGCCCATCATTGGATTTAACTTGATTCCTCAACTCTATAAGTTTAATCAGAATGAAAGTTTCCCTGGCAGTGGCCTAACAAGCTACAAATAGCCTCATCCGTATTAATAGTTGTTCGACGTCTCCAAGCAGGACGATATGGAATTAACTGCTCTAGTCCAAACACCATACATATGGCACGTACTTAATTTGGATTATATAACATTATTCAGGATGAAATGATCGAACTGTATGTGTTGCGACCGAAGAATCTTATGACGGTTAGTGCAGATTAACAAAGACACGGGCTAGCTCCTCTGTTTATTGTTTTGCCGTCATTACTGGCCGTATATGGCAACACGACCGAAATTGCCGACACTTTTTAATGGCAACTTGCTGTGAGAGGACTTTTAATTTGCATTTTCACTCTGTCCATTAAAAAAAACAAATCTAATGGTTTTTCTTTTCTTAATGGAACTATGCCCATTTTTGTGATTATTAGGAATTTCTATTACTTACTTTATTCTTCTATGTGATTAAATTGTACATGTTGCTATCTCAACACATACGACAAGTAGTCGCTTGTATATATTGTTAGGGAGAAAACCGTTTAGCATGAAAAAAAAAAAGATGATGTGGATACCTTCTTTGTCCGCGCCCCAAAATATTGTAGCCTCTTTACTACTTTACTAGTGTGGTCCTTACTAGACAACAAACTCAAACTCATATCATTTTTATACAATTCGAACCTCTAAAAATATATTCATGGTAAAGCTTTGGAAGTTGGACATACGACATGCAAACCGAATGTTTTTGCGATCCCAAAATAGGAGCATCTATCACGCTTTAAACTGAGAAAACTCAAACAAAATTAAGAATCTTGCATACTTCAATTCACGAAAAGTTAAGACATCCAAAATTAATTAACTCATTTTTTTATCTTTGTTGACCAAAGAAGGATGCTTGTGGTTAATTTGAATAAACGCGCACATGATGCACTACACTGGAGTTCAGGCACACTACTTTAAATGCACGAAAAAAGTTAAACTTTTGGAGGAAACACTGCAAACTGCAAGTTGGCAAGTTATTTGGACCCTGTGCTAGGAATTTTCTGTCAACTATTCTTTTCCGTGATGAAATTTGTTTTTAATCTTCTCAAACGCAACACGACAACTGGTCCTGTATGCTTAAAAAAGGAATCGGTTTAGCGGCTTCACTGATGTGACAACGCCTTTAATTAGTTTTCCTTACACATTAGGTTAATTGGCACCCCAAATTTTGTAGCCTTGAGTGACACGTCCTTATATAATCCAAGTTTTTCAGCTAGCTAGCTCTTACTCATAATGATCTAGTATAATGCATGAGGTCATGACATACTCCTTCCGCCTAAAAAAAAAAAGTGTCTAGTATTCACAAAAATCAAAAAATAATTCTTTTTAGATTATTTTTAAAATTGTACTTTTTTAAGAACAAAGGAATGCTATTTAATACTTATCATGCTTAATTAATCTGCTTGCTTATGGATTAGAGGATCCAGCATGTTAATGACTCTAATGATATGATGGCTGATATATAACTAACCAATCTATCATTAATGGGGTAGACAGAGTTACTGTATTTGCCTAAATGTTTATACTAAATATGCGGACGTGATGACGTGTCCAGCCCAGCAATTAACATTTTAGCCTTTTACAAACATTATTCTCCCAAATTAAATCCCCATACAATTATAACTAAAATAGAGCTCAATTTAGCGTCAGGTCCATGGCGACGAGTCTAACATCTCAGCCACCAAGGGGCAATACAATAGTAAGCACCAGTATATTTTGTTACTTTTCCTAAATAAAATAAGGACAGCCTAATATAATTAGAACGCCTTTTCTACAGAGTTCGATCAGCTAATATCACCAAACACTTCAATTAGAAAAGAGCAATAGAAAAACAGAGGCATGGGGAAGTCGATCATTGCAGGGAAGAGATTTGCATAAGAAAGCCACTAACTACTCCCTCCATTTTATAGGTTAAGAAATTTTGATTTTGGTTCAAAGTTCAAACTACTCATAAGTTTGACTAATTTTATAGAAAAAAAATAGTATATTTTATTAACCAAGACAAATATATTATGGAAATTTACTCAATTATAAATTTAATAAACTTATACTGGTGTTGTAAATAATTACCCTATATTTTTCTAAACCAGAATTAGTCCAAACTTAAAATACCAAAGTCAAAACTGTCTTATAAACCTGAAACGTATGGCTAGAGCTACTTAACATCGTATAGGTAAAAAAAATAAGCACATTCATTATTTATCAAGTACTATAAAGGCCTGAGCTTCAACATAGCTAAAAGTGGCAAGACTGATGACGCTGAGATTGGCATTTTCCGCGGTCATAGGTTGTGAACTGCTAAGGTTTAGCTTTATATTTATGAGGATTCTATTTATTAAGATTAAATTTTTATTGAAAGGACCTTAAATGGTAAAAAAATTGTTGATGTTCAGTCAGAGATGATACTGGTCTCTACGGAGTATCTACGGACCTGGCAAACCACCATTGGTGATGGCTAGAGCTAGGCGACAAAGCAGCCACTTCCCGGGAAGACTGGAATCTAGGCTATCCTGTTAACCTTGTAGCCTCCGGGCCACTGCTTACCTGCCTTCTTGCACCTTTTCTAAGCCTTCTGTTCCTTTTTTTTTGCTTGTC
>JAJSRW010002498.1:5000-18324 GCA_022414725.1 Microglena sp. YARC | reverse complement strand
TGCACAATTTGAGAACATGAAGATAATGGGGCAAAAGATAGAAGAGTCCGAGACTGCCGATGATGCTACTACACAGAAAATTTTGCCTCATGTTTGGCAGGATATTGAGAAAGTTCACCGGATGTAGTTTTCCCTCTGAATAGCATAATCCAGGTCCCTGAAATGGAAGCAAGGGGCAACGGTTACTTGTCCGAACCTAAAAGTGGCACAGAGGAACATATAAAGTTCAGGGATGCACCAGATTACTGCTTAAATTTTTGAGCAAAGTAAAGGTTTGTAAAAAAAAAAGTTTAAGCATAAATTTTCAATCAGTGTACTAGGAATTTTTTGAAAAACTCAGAGGAAGCATTTTTTTTTCTTATTATTTTTTAAACAGTCAGCTGAGAGCGAACTGCGAACACAACACCAATAAAAAATAATTTACCTTTTCAATTAGAGATCAATAAAGAAGAGATGTTATGAGATGAAAAGGCTAAAATTTCAAACGAAGTACGTGTTGCTGATGAAATCCTTTTGCAATCATGCTGGCGATAGCAATATCATACATGAAATGAAGGGGAAAGAATTGAAAGAAAGCTGCCTGTACTTATTTGTTTATTATGGAAAAAGAAATGTGTGGCATAACGTCAGATTGAAAAACAACCGATGCAGGGAAGGAATGATAGATACACAAGCAATACCACTCAGCAGAAATTTAAAGAGAGAAGAAAGGACTGGAAACTCATCGCTGGTAGGAGGCAGCAGAAAGGAAAGAATCAATTACGATCCGCACACCAATGGAAGGATTGGTAGTAGAAAAGGAACAAACCTGAGTGTATTAGTCCAAGCAGAGATAATATCAACCGAATATTAACTATATAGAGGGGATTAAGTTGGGCTTGGCCGCTTAGGGTGTGAAATTGAGCGAGCAAAGTACCAGTAATAATATTATAAATAAAGCCATGAAGAGGTAGAAAGGGATAGGGGGGAAGTTAGTACATCTAACATCGAACTGAATCGATTGAACTCTTCCAGTTTCCTACCTGCTGCACAACGATAACTCTTAAATCTCGCAAAATCGCCAAATCCTGAATAATTTTCTGCTTTTTCGCCACGGCCACTGTTGACACGAGCAGTGATGAAAGAACATTGAAAAGGTGAATGGGAAAAAGTGTCGTAGTAAATTCGGGTTTGGTGATGGTGGACTTGGCAACGGCCCCTCTCCATCCATCCATACATCAAGCCAATTCTGGTTGCCTCTGACTAAGCAGCGCACGCAAAAATTCATTGATTTCGGCTTCGCCACCCCACCTATCTATAACGGATTCTATGATCTATATGCAACAAATATTAAAGGCAGGACGACTTCCAGATTTGGATTCTTTTGGACAAGTAAACACAGCAAGAATTGAAGGCAGACGGAGGAGGAAGAAGAAGAAAGGGTCAATGCCTTCTGTAGCCAAGGAGCCATCCTCTTCCTGTAGCCACCAGCCGCCATCCCAATGCTTCGCAAGCTGCCGCAACCATATTTCAGATTTCTCCCGCGCTGTAGCGTCGCCGAGACGCTTCGATCCCAATTTATTTTCTCTTCTTCTCCGCTCAACACAGGAAACCGCGTGTTTTATATTTTCTTGCATTGAATGAATGTGATACAGTGACTTTGCCGTTATGTTTGTGGTTTCGATTTAAAACTTGAATTTTAACGGAATTTTGTTTTGGCTTATATAGGTGGGGGAGAAAATGAACTTTATATACTTCGACAGTAGAGCGGGCGTTTCAGTGCGGATGGGGCTAGGCGATACTGTCCTCGGCGAGGAAAGCAATCCCATCCATACAACGCAGGTAGGGTGGGGCTGCTCCAAGTCGCGCTTTGCTCCGCGCATTGTCAGCCAAAACGTGAAGAGGAAGCACACGGGCCCACACGATATTGGGATGACCGACGACAATGAACTTATCTACACACAGATAAAGCCGATCACGTGATAGTTTTCCTGTCTTTTGCAGTGACCATCTTAAACTAGTTTATTACGAATGATTTAAAAAATTAGTAAATAATTGAGATGATATCAGATAATAACAAACTGCAAGATTGTATCTTGGATCTCAATAACTACGAGGAATACAAAATAATTGCATATTAGGCCGCGTGAATTAGTAAATCGTTACAGGCGACAAATATGTTATTCTTGTTTCATTATGGTGTGGAATAAATTTAGATAGCTTGCATTATTGTTTGTATGTGTGTACTTTTACATAAAATCTTTTATCTTATTCAAAATTTCTATTAAAGGCTCTGTTTTTTATATATTTGTTTTAAACTATGTAAGTCTATTATTTACATACTCTGTCTTCATGATTCCCCATGAAGACTATTCGTCTTTAGATGTATAAAGCGGCCGCCGCACCTATGCTATTGTCCGGTTTGTGGCCTCGTGGTTGTAAGCGGCTGGGGCGACTTGCGATGAGGGTCTCCTCCCAGCACGGTCACCTCCCTCGATTGAGTGGCTGCGTGTGGTCTGGCGGCATGACAATACTGATACCGATAGGTGAGAAGCGAGACCCGGCAGATGTTAGTGGAGTGGAAGCCATAGTACGAGAAGACCACAAAGACAGTCTGGCATGTCGAGGGGTGCCTGAGTATACTGATACTATTTTCTTATCTTTGGTATATAGGTTTTGGCTCGGTGCATTGTCACGGAACTAAGGGTCATCTTTTTAGCTATATGTATTGCACTTATCATCAATTTTTGAATTTTCAACTTTGAATTTGAAGCTCATTGTTGAGGATTTTTCATCGAAATTACTTTTTTTCAGGCCCTTATGCATTTTGATCATTAAGAAACACCTGATATAAAGTTTTATTCAAAAATATATTCGTTTTGTAAATATGACGTATTCGCCTTATTCTACGAATAAGCGAAAAGGTGGTCTCTGACACAAGTAGAATAAGAGAGAGTCTGGGAGGTACGCGGCCATCCGCTCTGGAGATCGAGCAAACATGTGGGTATCACTTGTGTGTTTATTGCGCGGAGGAATTTTACAACAAATAAATGTTTTTGCTAGAGTGTAATAGTAAAATTTTGATGAGAGATGTTATTTCCTAATCCTATTGATTAAAGAAAGATTGCCTTCCTCAATCGTGTGTGTGTTCTTCGGCTTATTTGCTTTGTCCCCAATTGGATAACGTCGTTATTACCGGGACATGAAATTTCTACACAGGATACCATGTTGTCTGTTATTTGCAATGCAAACTTAAATAGTTATTAGAAATTTAAAAAATAGAACATAATTGAGATGATATAAGACTATAACAAAACATGCAAGATTATATTTTGATCTTATAACTAGAGAAACAAAAAAAATGAATTAGGCGGTGAATTAGTAATGTTACAACGCAAGAAAAAATGTTATTCTTGTTTATTATGTGGTGGATCAAATTTTAGACTTGCATATTGTATAGTGTCTTTACATCATCATATCTAATCTTATCAAAATTTTATAAAATTGTTTATATAATTGTTTAAACTATGTAGTCTATATTCATACACTGTCTATGACCCCATGAGAACTACTGTCTACGAATGTATAAAGCCGGCCCACCTATTGATGTCGTTGCCTGTGGTTGTAAGCGCCGGCGATCGAATGAGGTCTCCTTCACAGGTACTCATTGAGTGGCGCGGTGGTTGGCGGACGGCATGGACAATACCGTACGAGGAGTGAGAGACCGGCAGATGTCGTGGAGTGGGAAAGCCAAGTACGAAGAAGACTACAAAGACGCTCCGGCGAGGAGGGGTGCGGTAACTTTTTTTACTTTTGGTATATAGGTTTTGCCGGTGCATTGTCACGGAAACTAAGGCGGTCTCATCTTTCGGCTCTATATTTATGCTTATCAATCGAAATTTTGAATTTCAACTTTGAAATTTAGAAGCTCATTTGAGGTTTTTCAAATCGAAAATTTATTTTTCCAGCCTTTGATTTAGATCATAAGAAACACCTATATAAAAGTTTTATTCACAAAATACTATTACGTTTTGTAAATATGGAACGTATCGCTTATTCCAACGAATAAGCGAAAAGGTGGTCTATGAAACAAAAGTAGAATAGAGAGAGTCTTTTTGGAGGTTAAGCGTCCATCCCTGGAGATGAAGCAAAAACATGTGGTACTCACTTGTTGTTTTGCCGGAGATTTACAACCAAATAAAAATGTTGCTAATGTAATATGGTAAATTTTTTATATGAGAATGGAATCGATTTCCAACCTATGAATAAAGAAGATTGCCTTCTCATGTGTGTTGTGTTTTCGCTATTTGCTTTGTCCAATTGGTCCAAACGTCCGTTACCGGGAAAAAATATGTCGCCGTTACCAATATATTACCGTTCGATGGAAAAATAAACGTCTGAGATTCGTTCACGCACCATGAGTAAAAATTAGAAGCCCCAAAAAATTAAGACCAAAAAACTAGGGAGTAGAAATTGAAAAGATGAAGTTAAATAACACAATCAGCTGCCTAAAATAGTTACAACCGAGCTGAGCACGTACGTAGCTGATCCATTCAGATTCGACCTTCCATTAGCGAGTTTCAAGAATAAGATGACTGGTACCGTGTGTTTTCTCCTCATTGTTTACCCATTTTATCACCTGAATTAGAAGTCGTTGCAATCGAAGGAATTTGATCTGCAAGACAAAAGGAAAGGATGTAATTGGTACTCATCCTACTTGAAATCGTCCAATTAGGATTTGTTCTGGAGATCAAATGCAGAGAAAGCCATCTCGAATGCTTCGGTAATTCTTTTTTGGCCAGCATCACAGGTCAGCTTATTTATACATACAAGAAAAAGAAACAAATACAATTCCAAAAGGATATACTGTCCTTTCGAAACTGGAAACTAATCCGCATAGTTTTTTTAATTTAGCCTTTTTGTTTCAACATAGTTTTCGACGCAATCCGCATCTTGCATGAATTGAGAGTCCTTGTGGCTTCCGGGAGTTCTTCATCTCCTTACTGTTCGCCACATATAACACCTATACTGATTGAATTGAGTCTTTGTTCTAGATTCTAGAAGGTCAGATGACCTACGAGTAGAAGGCCTTACAATCGCATCAGTAATTGGCACGCGGCTAAGGCATGTTGATGAGTGTGGCCAATCTTGCTGTCTTGAACAAAAGAAGTAAGAAGATCTGTTATCTCAAATCTATGATTTAATTATTTAAAATTTTGGAAAAAAAATACGTCCATATGTTCACTACAGTTTCAACCGTAGAAATATAGTTATAACATTGCCGAACGATTTAAATTTGATTTCAAAATAAGAACTCATGACAGCATAGAAACTTACCTAGTTGACCGCATTGAAAGCATGTCTTGGCTTGGTTAATGCAATTGGGCATTGGATGATGCATAAAAGAAATAAGTAGAGTTAATGCACGTTCTGGAGAAAAAATGTTTAATACTCATCAAGAGCACTTGCAATTTGCCTATGCTATGAAGTGGTATTGCTTTCGAAGCCAGTGCTGGGAGCTTGCAGTTGGAGGACGTGGGCTGCAGCGTTCTGTCGTTCTCAAGAACTTTGTGGCGGAGGAGGAAAATCCTCAGATGACTGCCACCATGACCGCATGCTTTCCTGTAATAAAAAATGAAAAACAAAGTGTGTGATAAGGCTGCTATTAAAACTAATGCATGGACTGCAATGAACTGAGAAGAGCAAGTACTCCAGTGTCGGAGGCTTGAGTTTGCTTTTATAATTGAGAAGTATTTACCATAAGGGCTGCAAGGCAAATGCACCTCTTCTTGCATTCATCCTTACTTGTTGACATAATCTCTGTGAAGTTGCACCAAACTCAGTAGTTTATTAGTAAGATTCTAAACTTCTAGCTAAATAAATAGATATGAATCACTAATATCAAGTCCTTTCTAGTCAGAAAGTAGATTTTATTTACATTCAACGTAGTAAAGTATTTACTCATGGAAATCATCATTTTTGCTCATGCTAAGTGGAAGCAATGCTTGAAATTTCGAATTGGAAATGACAAAATAGTGTATTAAATCCAGTGAAAATTGTCCAAAAGCTCTGTCAAGGAATACATCTCGAAGTGTTGCTCGCAAATCCATGGCCTCTCTCCCATCCAACCATCACAATTCGGAAAGGATAGTAGTGAGCAACCAATGGTTTCAGATAAAAACTTTAACACATTTAACCAAGGACGGAATTTAATTTACCTTGCATCAACAATTGCCTTGTATAGTTCTTGTTCTGCGGACTTCAATTTTCCATCCTTTGTATTTGAGGTGGTCACCTACAGTTTTGCTTAGGTAAAGTCACAATGCTGGCAATGCTTATAAAGTAATTTTTCAGTGGCTGTAAAACAATTACTGTCATCAGTATGAATGACGGGGACATGGATTGCAAGTTACTATTTTCGACACAGAAATTTGCTGCGTAGAATAAGAGGAGCAAGAGTCGGTCCTGGCACACACCGGTCGAACAAAATAATGAACCAGGCAAAAGCATAAAACAGCAGTTGCTAGTGGAGTTTACCTACTACTTAACAAACAGCTTATTGAGTTATTTAATTAATTCGGTGAAACCAGCAATGAGCTACATTAGACAATACCAAGTTCTTTCTTCTAGTTCAGAGGAAAGTAGATTATTACAAAATTCAAACGTAGTAGATTTCCTCCACTGGAATCAAATCAGTTTGCTCATGCATAAGTGGACAATGTTGAAATTTCGGAATTAGAAAAAAATGACAAAATAGTAGTATTATAATCACCTGAAAATTGTCAAAAGCTCTGGCTAAGGGATGGCCCCGCATGACCGACATGCTTCCTGATTAAATAAAAATTTGAGAAGAAACCCAAGATCTATATACTTGTGTACGCACTCGTCCATTGTTAATCTTTCATGTGAGGAATTGTGCTGTGTAGTACAAATGTTGTGTTGTGTTGATTAAGGAGCTATGAAACTAAAATGCTAGGGCTGCCAATGAAACTGAGAAGCAATACTCCAGTGGTCGGAGCCTTTTGAGTTTGCTTTATATTGAGAAAGGTTATTCCATAAGGCTGCCAAGGGCAATGCAGCCTCTTCATGGAGTGGAGGCCGAAATTCCTTAGCTGTTGAATAAAATCTCTGTTGGATAGTTCACAAACATGCAGTAGTTAATTATAAGATTCTAACTTCAGCTAATAATAAATAGATATGAAATCCAACTATACAAGTCTCTATCTAGTCAGAAAAGTAAGTTTTTAATTTTCAAATAGTATTGATTTTCTCACGAATCATCAGTTTGCTCGATGCATAATGGAGCATTGTTTGAATTTCGACATTGAAATGACCAAAATAGTAGATATTATAATCACCTGAAAATTGTCAAACTCTGTCAGGAAACAGTCATCGAAGTGTTGCATCGATCCATGGCCCATTTCCACCCAACCATTCACAATTGAAAGAGGATAGTTAGCTGAGCAACCCAAATGGTTTCCAGTAAAACTTTTTAACACCAAGTTCAAACCAAAGGACGAATTTAATTTACCTTGCATCAACAATTGCTTGATAGTTGCTTTTCTGCGGTACTTAATTTTCCATCCTTTTGTATTGAGGTGGTACCTACGAGTTTTTGCCTAGGTAAAGTCAACATGTGGGCAATGCCTATTTATAAGTATTTTCAAAGGGCTCGTAACAGATTACCTGTCCATCAGCTATGATGACAGAGGACATGGTATTCGGCAGTTACTATCTTCGACAAACAGAAATTGCTGGTAGATACAGGGAGCAAAAGAATCGTCTGCACACACCGTCGAACAAATAAGAACCAGCAAAAAGCAAAAACGCAGTGCTAGTGGTAGTTAACCTACTACTTACAACGCTATATGAGTTATTATTATTCGTGAAACACAGCAAATGAGCTAATTAAGACAAGATACCTTTCATTTACAGAGTTATTCAAAACTTCATTGAAATCAAGCCAAAATAATGAACACACGAAGTATATAATATGATCGTGAAATATGGAATAAGCTGCAAAGTGGAATGACTGAAAACTAGTTTCACAAATGCTTGAGCCATTCTCAAGCAACTCTGTGCTGTACCTTGCATAACATTTGATAGAAGAAATATGGAATTATTTTTAAAAACAACGTGTACAAATAAAATTGCACACCAAAACCATTGGTTACTCAAATCATTATCGCATCCATGGCGCCATCTCCCAGCCAACCATCACAATTGAAAAGAAGGATAGTAGCTGAGCATAACCAAATGGTTTCAAAGTAAAACTTAAAACACGCAAGTTCCTAACCAAGGACGTTATTTAAATTTACCTTTGCATCAACAATTGCTTGTATAGAGTTGCTTGTTCTTGGAGGACTTAATTTTCCATCCCCCCCTTTTTTTTTTTGGGGTATTTTTGAGGTGGTCTACCTACAGTTTTTGCTTAGGTAAGTCACATGCTGGCAATGCCTATTATAAGTAATTTTCAGTGGCCTGTATAACAATTACCTGTCCATCAGCTATGATGACGAGGACATGGTATTGCAAGTTACTATTTTCGACAACAGAAATTTGCGCGTAGATCAGGGAGCAAAAAGAAGTCACGGTCCTGCACACAAGACCGGTCCGAACAAAATAATGAACCAGGCCAAAAAGCACAAAACAGCCAGTGCTAGTGGAGGTTTCCTACTACTTACAAAACAGCTATATTGAAGTTATTATATTTCGGGAAACACAGCAAATGAGCTACATTAGACAATTACCTTTCATTTACCAGGAGTTATTCAAAACTTTTCAATGAAAAATCCAAGACCGGTCGAACAAAATAATGAAACCAGGCAAAGAAAGCAACAGCAGTGCCTTAGTGAGTTTACCTAACTACTTAAGCAGCACTCTATGAGATTATTATTGTGATCGCGTATGAAACAGCAGCAAATGAGCGTAACGATTAACCAATAAAATTTCATCTCACCAGGAATGCAAATTTCAAAAATTCTAATGAAATCAAGTACAAATAATAGAAAACGCAACGTAGTATATCATGAATGCGGGTGGAATAATGATCAAATAAAGCTGGCAAAAAGATGAATGATGAAAAACTAGTTTCCAAATTGCTGAGCATTCTCGAAGGGGACAACTCTGTGTGTACGTACTGCTATAAACAATTTGAATAGAAGAAATATTGAATATTTTTGTTGAAAAAAACTTGGATATCAATAAAATGGACACCAAAACATTGGTTAACTCTAAATCATAATCCATGAGAATGAAAGGAACAGCTAAAATATTCCCCGCCAAAAAAAAAAAAGAACGAGCTAAATATTGACTGAACTTTTCTTTGGTGGTTACTGAAATAAAAATAGTTAAGTGAAAATCATAACCATTTTATCATTCTTACAATCTGACTGAATAAAGGGGATGATTTGCCCCTTCTTACCTGAAAGGTTCAAAGTGGACCAATTTTGCCTATATCTTTCACAAAAACCATCTTCAAAACCACAGGCAAGAACGACTGTCTTGGTAAGAAGTGAAGACGGACTGATCATGCGTAGAAGCTACGATAATGATTAGAATAGTAAGCAAGTTCATACAAGGAAGTAACTAGTGAAAACAAATTTGTTAAGGGGGAAAAAGAGGAAATCCAGATATAACTTACCATCAACCAAAAATCCAAAACATGGTATCAGTATGTCATCATCAAAAGGAGACAGTGTTCGCCCAATTATAGAAATTGCTTGCTCATATGGATTAGGGTGGCACTAATGGCATGCAGAGATTTTCTTCCAAAGGAATATCTGTACAGAAATTCAGCAGGGAAAAAAATGTTTTGTTTAAACCAAAACGGATCCTCGAGTAAAATTGATAGCAAGGCTTAAAGGAACACAGCAATTGTATGTACATCAAAACCAGAAGTAGCATCCACCTGACCATTCATTGCTTTTCGTGAAAGTCCCAATTACAAAATCAATTGATGACTCAGACCAGGCGTTCTCTTCAACGCAGCAGTACCTTCAAAATCAAAAAGCAGCGTAACAGTACTACCCAGCAGATGCTGCAGCCATTCATTCCTGTAGTAAAATATTCCGAGCATTGAAAAAATTGGTCAAGAAATTTGGACGAGAAGAACAGAATTTGCGAGAATAAACTTATATCTAAAGAGAGATCAAAGTAGCAGATAATTTGTTTAGACTTGAAACATGACACAAGAATACAATTAAAAGATTGTTAGTATGGTCACCTCATCCATAGCTGTAGATTGTCAGGAATAAACTTCGGTTGCCTTTGCCTGATGTTAAATAATTAAGAGTAGCATAACAGTGACCATGTCTGGATATTTTGGTGAAAGTCAATACCGGAAGATAGATTTGATGATCAGAACAAGCGTTCTACGCTGTGTTGAGAAGTTATTCAAATAAAACGGTAACAGGTTACGTAAGCAGATGCTGAGGATCTTTATCCTGTATGAAGATTTTCGAGCTTGAAAATATTATTGGTAAGAAATTTTTGGAGAATAACTTTATATCTAAAGGAGAGAATCAAAGGTAGCAGATTAATTTTGTTTAGACTTGAGACATGAACACAAGAATACTAATTAAAAAGATTTGCGCTGGTAGTTGGTCACCTGCATCACTGGGAGCTGTAATTGTCAGGAAATAAACTTCGGTTTTGCCTTTGGCCTGGACAATTTGTCCTTAGAAGTCCAGAGGGGAACATGAGCTTGGATTCAGTGCTTGTAGAAGATCCGATCGCCCACCATGACCAGTAATGAAATTATCTGAAGCATATGCCACAATTCGATGTCAGAAAAAAAGGAGTACATTTTTCAGCTAAATTTTGCAGAATCATTTAGTAGTAATTTGGATGAGAACAGAAGAAAAGATCGATTCAGAGAGATGAGAACCTTCTATTGACCACTTGACTATGGTGCGCTACAAATTAAGCCAAATCAAAGGGACAGAGAGGCACAATTTACATAAGGCAAACGTTGTAAATAAAATTTATAAGCTGACTTAACCCTAATTAACAACAAATATGCATGGTAGAAATCCGATAAGGCGCGCGAACATGTTGAACACAGATGGGAATTGAAAACTATATATAAAAATTTCATTGTTGAAATCATTCACTATAGAATTACTCCGTTCCCAGTACGACTCTAAAAGCATGATTTACATTTAGCCCCAAATTAGAATTGGACGCAGACAGAGCAAAAATAAATTCCTAAAATAATTTAAGAACAGAACAAGGAATCCGAAGAAAGGAAGACGCCATGTTACACTACCGGGAACAACAACAGAGACGAGACCGCGGGAGCAAGAGTGGATGAATGGAAATCGGATCCCCGAACCAAACAGAAAACAGCAAAAACACGAGAGGCCGGAGAAGGGCGCCGCTGCTAGCTGTGCTGGGTGAGGAAGATGGCAGCGGCTGACGGCCACAGCCCACCCACCACTACCAGCGAAGCTAGCTAAGCTTTGCCCCCTTGCTTGTGCCGGTGCCAGTTGGTGGTGGAAGAACCCACCCCGAGGTCTGGAGCGTCCTGAAACTGGAGAAGAGAGAGGAGCTGGGATAGCGAATGGTCCAACAAACCAAGTTAGTTTAACTCTTGTCAATATGGTTTGAGTCCTAAAGTCGACGGATTTTCCTCTTACTATAAATTTCATTGTTGTCGGTATTGACATGTAGAATGGGACTCTCTCTTTATTCTCGTCCGATTAATCCGTTTTTCAAAAGATCTAAAGAATGAATGATTTGATTACTCAATATTCGATTCTTCTTTCACTTCGATTGGAATGGATTCACAATAATTCTGAATTTTATCCTAATTTATTATTTCATAATCATTCATAATTTATTTATATATTTATATAATCCAGATGTTGATACAATTCATTTTTTTTAGTACTTCAGTTGATTTTGCTTTGTTTATCCCAGTTTTAATTTGGATTTTGTGTGAAAATGAAAAAAAAGAAAAAAAAGGAGTCTTTATGTCTCGTTACGAGGACCTCGTTTCGAAAAAATACGCCGTTTGGGAGCTTTACCGGGACTAACTAGTAAAAGACCTAGATCCTGAAGTATCTTTAAAAACCAATTGCGTTCTGGGAAAAGATCGCAATATCGTATTCGTCTAGAAGAAAAACGGAAATTTCGTTTTCATGATGGTCTGACAGAACGACAATTACTTAGATATGTACATATTGCTGGAAAAGCAAAAGGGTCAACAGGTCGGGTTTGACTACAACTACTTGAAATGCGTTTGGATAACATCCTTTTTCGATTGGGTATGGCTTCGACCATTCCCGGAGCCAGGCAATTAGTTAACCATAGATAGACATATTTTATTTCACGGTCGTCTAGTCGATATACTAAGTTTTCGTTGCAAACTCCGAGATATTATTACTATGAAGGATAACCAAAGATCAAAACGCTGATTCAAAATTCTATTGCATCATCCGCCCACGAGGAATTGCCAAAACATTTGACTAGTGACTCATTCCAATATAAAGGACTAGTAAATAAAATAATATTTAGTAAATGGTGAAAATAAATGAGTTCTTAGTCGTAGAATATTATTCTCGTCAGACTTGAACCTAACGAAAATAAGAAAGGTTCATAAAATTATTCCCTTTTCGCGGAAGGGCCTTAATCCGTATTTTCTCATTCAATTCCAATATCTTGATTTCGAGTGGCAATGCACCGTGAACCGATATATATATCGTTTGCTAATACACGACCAATTAATGTTTGTACAAAAAGTTTTTCCGTCATCCCATTTTGAGGACTCACAGAAATAGCTTGGATAGTACCACAATCTCTTCTACGCACAATAATATGTTGAACTACTTCAACAAGTCTACGTGTAAGATATCCAGCATCCGCCGTTCGTACAGCAGTATCTACAACCCCTTTGCGGGCTCCGTAGCAGGAAATTATATATTCTGTCAAAGAAAGTCCCTCGCGTAAATTGCTTTGAATAGGTAAATCAATCATTTGTCCTTGAGGATCCGCCATTAATCCTCGCATACCTACTAATTGGTGTACCTGCGATGCATTTCCTCTAGCTCCTGAAAAAGACATTAGATAGACTGGATTAGAAGGATCTGTTATCCGAAAATTCGAATTCATTTCGTGTTTCAAATATTCACTTGTAGCATACCAGATTTCAACGGATTGGCGTAATTTTTCTACCGCGTGTACAGCCCCATAATAATAGTGTTTTTCCAAAAGAAAACTCTGTTGTTCCGCATCTTGGACTAACCATCCCTTAGAGGGTATTGTTAAAAGATCCTCGATTCCTAATGAAATCGATGTAGTAGTGGCTTGATGGAAGCCCAGCGTTTTTATTTGATCCAGTATA
>JAJSRW010001453.1:45000-52375 GCA_022414725.1 Microglena sp. YARC | reverse complement strand
GTCCCACTTCACTCAACACCTCTTAATTCCTCACTTACTAATATAATCCCACTACTCATCCTACTCTCCTCTCTCATCATCATCACATCACTTAACAAACAACTCATCATCACTCCTCACTCACTCTCTTACTACTCATCCTCACTCTTCACTCACTTACCACACATCACTACTCACTCACTTCCACTCATCACTAATACTCACCACACATCATTCACTCATGGTATTCATCATAACTCACTTACAACACTCCCATAATCACTATCCCTCCCCATCATCCACTACTCATCACCATCACTTCATCATCACTCAATCATCATTCACTCATCACTCACATTTCATCACTTTCACTTCACTTTCACACTCACTCATCACTCCCACTCAACATTCAACATTTCTAACTCACATCCCTATTTACTCACATCACTCCTCACTCTCGTCCACAAATGATTTACTCACTAACTCACTACTCTATATCACGTAAACAATGGCACAATCCTCCACAATCACTCATCACTATCTCACTATCCACTCATCTCTCAATCACTCATACAGTCACTCAACATTAAAAAACATCACTCATCCTTCACTCACTCACTCTCACCATCTCACTTCAAACTACACCTCACTATCAATCACTCATCCCTACTCACATTTTTTAACCCACACACAATTTCATATCATCACTATTACCAACATCCTTACAACTAGCACACTACATCACTCTATCACTCCAGCACTCATTCACTATCAAAATCACTCACTCATCAACTCCATTTTGTATTATTATGTTTAATTTTTTCTTTTGTGGTTGTTTTGTTTATTTATAATTTCATCAATTTTCACTCACTACTCACAAATCCATTACATTGATTCATCCTCATTTCACTTTCACTTCACTCACTCCAATCCTCATCTCACATACAAACAATTCCACAATATGACTTTCACTCACCTATCACTCACTTAACCACACACTATTACACCACAACAGACACACACATCTCACTCACTCTTCACTCACTCACTCACTCCTTCATACTCATCATCCCATCACTCCCTCCATAACCTCTCACTCACTCATCACTCATCAAATCTCATCAATCATTCACTCATCACTCATAACTATCACTCACCTCATTACTCACTCACTCCTCCTCTTACTTCACTCATATCACTCACATCCACGTAAACTCACTACAACTACTCACTCCACTCCAACCTCTTAACTCCTCCCTACTTCTATCATCTCACTCACTCAAGAACCTCATCACTACATCACTCACTCCCCAGTCATCAATACTCACTCATACTCATAACACACACACTCACTCACTCAATCACTCATATTCTACTACTCTCACTCACACCTCACTCACTCACTCATCACTCAATTATCCTCATCACTCATCACTCTCATATCAATACTAACTCAATACCATATACTACTCTTCATACTCACTCACTACTCATATCTCACTCTTTCTCCACCCACTAATCATATAATACGATCAACTCACTCACTCACTCACTCATATCATCATTTACTCACTATCATATTCACTCATACCATACATCATTACTAGCTCACTCATCTCTTCTCACTCACATCTTTCCACTCACTTCACAACCATACTTACAACCACCTCCACTCACTCCACTCATCACGTCATCACTACTTAGATTTTAGAGTATGGAGTGGATGAGTCACTCCAGAATTTGATTTGCACTACGATACTCATCCATCACGTTAACACTCTCACGTCCACTCTCTACTCACTACTCATCACTCACTTCACTCACTCATCACTACTCACCTACTCATAACCATCATCACTCATTCACTCACTCAGTCACTCACCTCACTCACTACATCAACACTCATCAACACTCCACAACACCTTTAACTCACTCCTCATTACTCACTCAATCACTCCTTCCTCCTTTCACAAATCTCATCATCACTCCCACTCGCAAATTATACACATACACTCAACACTCCCGTCACTCACTCATACCTCACTCAGCTCATCACTCTCATACTCATACTCAGTCCACAACACCACACTCCCATCATTCATACTCACTCACTTCCAGTATATCACTAAGTCAATACTTCATCACTATGTTTAGGTTTGTATTGTGCACTTACACACCAACAACCTTTACTCACATCATCATACTTACCACACTCCTTACACACACACACACACACTGCACTCCTACCTTACCTTCCATCAATCCAGTCCACTACTCACTCAATCACTCACTCAATCACGTACTCATACTTCACTCACTCAGACAAGGCACAAACCTTCACGTCACTCATTCATCAATCACTCCACTCTACTCATTCACATACAACACACAGACGTAGCACTTTCACTCATCACTCACTCACTTCAACACAACTCACTTTGACACACACACACACACAAACACACACAGTTCTACTACTCATCACTCCTCATCACTCCTCATCCTATCACTCACTACTCGACTCACTCCTACTCATTGGTCCTCACTCACTTAATATCACTCACTCACTCTAACTCACTCATCACATCACTATACCATCTCATCATCACTCACTATTACTAAATCACTCACTATCATCATTCATCACATAGTTTGGTGTGGGTTGTAATGATTCACTCTCCTACTCAATGGTTAAGGACTATCTAACTCACTCCTCACTTACTCATACTGCAATCACTTCATCACATCACTACTCACTGTCAATCACTCACTTCGTCACTCACTCCTCATAAAACCACACACACTCACTCAACTAATCACTCACTCTCTCTTCACATCACTCAACTTCACTCACGACACTTCAACTCATACCTACAACATCAATCACATCATCATATCACTCATCTCACAAATTCTCATCACGTCACATTAGTCACTCACTCCTTACACACTCACTAATCACTCATCATACTCACTCATCCTCCATCACTCATCACTCACTCACTCACGTGAAAGTCACAATCACTCACTCAGTCATCACCGGTCACTCACTAGGTCACTCACTCACTCACATCAACCCACTCACACACTGTCACATCAACTTTCTAACTCCACTCCATCCTTTACTCAGACTACTCACTCACTCATCACACACTCATCATACTCATCACTCATATAACACTTAACAACCATACTATCACCTCACTACTCACTACATCTCTCAATCATCAATTCACTCACTCACGGTGCATCACACACACTAACTCACTCTCTCATCACTCACTCAACTTCACGGTCACTTATCCACGTCACTCGATCACTCACGATCACTTCATTCATTACACACAACAATTTCACTCACATCACTCATTTTAGATGTGATACAACTTACCAACTCATACCAACAACAACTACTGAGTCACAATCACCATTCACTCACTCACTCCACTCCTCCACTATCACTCATCAGTCACTCATCATCACGAGTTCACACACTTGTAGTAGAGACACACTCATCATCCTTAACATACGTCTCACGTCAATCCGTCATCCTTACACAACACACACACTTCCCACGGGTCATCACTCACTTACCCACCAATTCACTTACAACACACAGAGCACACACACTTCTCATGCAGTCACGTCACTATCACGCTATCACTATCACTCAACTCACTCACTCCACGTCACATCACTCACTATACTCCACTCCATCCCACTCACTCATCACATCTCATACTCACTCATGTTCACTCATACTCCTAATCACTCACTCACTCAATCCATCCATTAGCTGTCACTCACATTATCATCACTCCCTAGATACTCACTCAATCTCACACACACTCAATCCACTCACACTCTTAAACTACATCCTCAATTACTACACTCACTCACTCATCACTCCCAAACGACTATCCCTCATCACTCATCATCACTCACTCATTCACATCCTCATAAAATTGTCACACATCCATCAGTCAGTACTACGTCACTCTGGTCACTCACTCACTTCAGTCAACACTCCATACTAAGGTCATCACTCATACATCAAATCACTGACATCACTCAATCACTCATACTCACAGACACCACAACACTCACTCACTCATCAAATATATCACTTCACTCCTTACCGCCCTCACTCAATCACTATCACTCATATCACACACACTGTCACTACTCACATCACTCACTACTCACCCTCTCACTCATCAGTCACTCACTCCTCACATCACTCAATACTCAGTACCTCCTCATACGGTTAAATGGATTTGTTTCAACACACACTACTCACTTATTCACTCACGTCACTATCACTCACTCATAATCACGTCACGTCAATCACTCACTCATCCGTCATCACTTACCAACACACTCTCATCACTCACTCATGTACTTTCACTCATCAGCGCTAGTCATTACACACACTTATTCACTCATTCACTCACTAGTCACTCACTCACATTGTGTGTGTACTCATTATCACGTCGTCATTACAACACACTCACTAACTCACTCACTCTACTCCCCACTATCACCATCACTCAGTCCAGTCATCACGTCATCACTCCTCACTCAACCTCACTTACTACAAGTTACTCATCCGTCACGTTAACATCACTCCACTTACTCTCACAATTAAGCGTGATCCAGAGTTAACCGATTTATTGACATGCACTCATAGCTCATCTATGGTAGTTCAGAGAAGGGGATTGCTAGTGTTGAACTTAGTCCATAAGCAAAATGCACCATGTTACATAACATGTAGCTAAGCGTAGCCATGGCGCGTGAACGCATGGTATGATGATGAATGCATCAGTGCTAGAAGGCAGAAGCCCAAGCAGAAAAAACTGGTCTAGCTTGACTTGGCTGGTTCTTATGCACAAAGGATTAAAGAGGAGTTCAGAAGAAGAAGAGGAAGTGGCTTTAGAAAAACGCATGGAGAACCTTCATAACGAATCTTGGCATATCGAAAAGTTTTTGGAAAGACGTGCGTGAGTAAAAGGCACTAGGCAAGACATCACAATTCATGATTGGACTGATATTGTTGCAGACATCTTTGATGTGAAGTAGGTATTGATCCAAGTCTGGATGCTAGGGACTTTGTCCTCAAGCTGAGGCCTCAGATAGGCGCCAACATGGTTATGTCAAGACTTTACCACAAGGGAGGTGTTTTCCCCTGTTTTCTCCAATCCTACGGAAAAATCCTCCCGGGGTAGATGGTATCCTGCAGAAATGGTAGCAGATTTTGGGTTCCCATGAAGCACTCGATTTTGTACAAGCTCTGACAACTGTTTAACTATTCTCATCTGGAAGACTTCTTCCTAGCAATGGCTGCAGCTGCTTGGTACGTACCAATCAAAGGCAGTGTGTAGACAAGGACAACTATCGAGGTCTTGCGGTGAGCAACTCCATAGGAAAGATTTTCCTTCAGCCTTTGCATGCTACGTAGACTAGATGATTGGTCAGAAGAATTCAACCTCAGAGCCGCGCTCGGCCAATATGGATTTAGAAGTGGTAGGGGTACTGCAGATGCATCATTCATTCTTAACCATATTGTAGATAAATGTATAGAGAAAAGAAAAAACAATCTTTGTGGTTTTGTTGATTTCAAGAAGGCTTATGATGGTTGGGTAAAAGAGGACTTGCTATGGGATTGCTTAGCAAGGCTAGGAGTCAAGGACCCTATCTCAGTATTCTGAAGTCATGTATATTCATGTTGTTTTCCAAGTTCGCCTACATGGGGACATTGGATCCTCCTTTCCATCCCTTTGTAGGAGTTTAAACAAGGAGACCCCTATCCCCACTCCTATTCGGTCTGTTCATTGATAGAATTGAATCGTCCTCCATCCAAGCTCCCAAATGTAGGGGCTGAGCTTAGGGAAAGAGTTTCTGCAACTGTTCTTTATGCTGATGACTAGCTATAATGGCAGAATGCCCGGCAGACTATGCAAGCGATGCTTGACTGTCTGAGAGATTTTCTGTTGAGGCTACTATAAGATGGCTGTGAATATAAAGAAAACTGAGATTTGTCGTTTTCAACAAACAATTCTGTGATGAGGCCCGCATGGATCCTGATTACAAATTTGTCTATGATGGAGCACAACTTTTCTACAAAGTTATCTTTTATCTACTTGGGATCCCTCTTGTGGATGGTGACTCAAGCAATCGTCAAAGCTGCTTTTTCTAGGATGCTCAGATAAGGCAGCAAAAGGCACACCACATGCTCCGTAGGCGATGCATAACTATGGAGATATACAATATTGATATTCTCACACCTGTTTGATTCTCTTGTACAAACCTATCCTGAATTTTGGCTGTGAGGTGTGGGCTCCTTCTATTCTGAACAACACACTTATTCAAATGACCATGCTTGTGAGAAATGGCATAGAGGTATACTTAACAATGTTGGGTGTTTGCCATCTACTACATCTAATATATCATGGAAGAGCTGGGTAGAACCCCGTTGTGTTTTTGCTTGGCTTAAACAAGCTTGCGCTTCTTGAACAAGACCATACATAAAGAACCTGAGGATCTCATTAGAATTGGCTCTTGAGGAATCTTTTGACTCCAACACTGGCTGGGTTCATGATTGCGTTGTGCTCTCCACAAGCCCCTAGGATCCAGTAAAAACATCAAATTTTGGAGGCTGTCGATGTCGAAGGTATTATGTCTGAAGTTTTTGAGTCATGGAGGTTTAAGTACCCCAAGTGACACCAATGCAGTTAGAGACATCCCTGATGAGAGAAGGGTTGGCTTTAAACGCCTCCGATACCAAAAATGGTTCGCAGACAACAGCAATGATGAATGGTTGATTCCCTTTACACCCGCCTTACATAAGCAGGATCAGCATTTGTTCTATAGCACAGTTTAGAAAATGGGTTCCCATTGGCTGAACAGAAAGAATGGGGTGAGAGGTTGGATGAGAGCACACATCCCTCGCTCAATGAGACACTGTCAAATGTGTGGGTTCCAAAAAACTGAGGATGAAATGCATATGTTTGGAGTGCCCTTTTTATAATGATATTCGCCTCCGCTACCAGAAGCTGTTTACAGATTATTTATAGGCATGTCCATGAGGATACCAACTTAACCGTATGGAAATGTGGAATTCTGCGATTCCACATTCAGAACCTTTATGAATGGAAATGGCACTAAGTCTTTTTGGAGCAACCTAGCCGACTATCTTTCTACTTGTAGAAGAGGCAAGACAGGAAGCCCTGGACTGCTTAGTGGCACCGTAATTTATCATCCCTTTTTTTCTTCTTCTTGTGACTTCTCATTTGTTAGCTTCTTACCTCCGCCACTGTAAGTGGTTGAGATCTGGGTCCGGCTCTAAGGGGTTTAATACCTACGCCACCAAAACGGTGGTTGGGAGTTTGGTTTGTTT